>OV651827.1:10513294-10542390 GCA_927349885.1 Psylliodes chrysocephalus
ACTAGATTGATTTCAGGTTTTCACATGTTAGCCGGGAAGTAATGTTTTTTACTTAGATTAGATGTTAATTTCGCAATACTGATAGAAAGCAGTATTTAAATACTGGCAGTAACAAGAATTGTTTTAATATATCAGTTCATTGCCACTATCGCATATCAATATTTTTCATGATTCATTTAGTGGGTTTTTTGGTTGTTGATATTGAATTAAAATACTAAACTCTATTCAACTTAAACGCAAGTAACGCGTAAACACAATAGCTCTTTGACCACAGCACATTGAGCTAGGCTCCGAGCAATTACTAATAGAGGGAGCGTGAAAACGAGTTTGTAGGCGATTGTTGTGTTAGCAACATCTGTAGAGGAAGTGAGGAAGCGGGCAAAAGGGGGAAGGTAAACATCCTTGTTCAGTGACGTATCATTTATCTATAAAAACACACATTGCCCAAACGTTTTAATTGTAAAAAAAACTAAAAAATTTGCCAATTTTACTATTTTTAAAATAAATACCGTCTTATATGTGTCTAATGCAGGAAATGAAACAAAATCACTGTAAAGGTCTAATTTTTTCAATTGAAGAATGAAACCTTAAAATCAATTTTATTATAAATAAATACAGGAGCGACTAGTTTCGGCCTTACAGGAACATCTTCAGGCCTGTAATAAAATAATTTTTAATTATTATAATAGGTTGGTCACTTACGAATAACATTAAATAGTATAAACCATAAAAATGGATCCATATTGTAGCGTTACAGCATTATAGAATTAAAGCTGTAAAAATAAAAGAGCAGTGCAAACGTAACTAAAAATAAGAAAACTGAGTACGGAATCCACAAGAGAAGAGGTGAGAATGAGCAATTACGAAATTGCTCGGGATAACAAATAAAGCTGATAATGTAGTGGTATAGTCCCCGTCAAAGAAGGTCTGGATATGTTAAAGAGGACGGTGTTTTCTCTGTAAATTTGGAGATTGTAAGGATGGAGGGAAGACGAACGGTGTAGATGGCTAGAAAAAGAAGCGTGTAAATGAAAGCTCCAGTAAATATAGTCACTTTCGTCTAATTTTTTATTCTCACTCACCGTATCGGCTTTATCTTCGAAATTCATTTTTAAAAGGAAATAAAAGTAATCATTCATACAAGCATATAATAAAACAACATGAATTCATTATATTTAATAAGCTAATAAACGTTCGTTTCAATGAAAAAAACATATATGTGAATATAAAAAATATATAAATAGATAAGATTAATATCAAAATCAATTTGAAAATACAACAGATAATAAAATGAAATAAATTAATACAAGTACAAATAGAAAGTTAATAACATACCTTCTAAAAGTAAAACATTTTAAGTAGATAAATGTTTAAAGAGTTTATTCCTGAACATAACTAATCTAACGTTTTCCCCCTTTTTAATATTATGAGGGTTTTTGTAGTTGAAATGAAAATTATAATTTATTTTGGTCCTAATAAAAATTTAAACATAGGTTATCAAAGAGTAAAATACATAATTAAACTTCATAATCTTAAATCGTTATCAAAAATAAGTAATGGTAAAACTTCAAACAATGATTAGATTCTTAAACAAATTTCTAGTTTTTGTTTTGAAAAAGACTTTTTTGCCTTCTTCGGTTGCCTCTGCCACTTTTCTTTTAGTAGTTTCGAGGGGAATTTTCCTATGGAAACCAGTAGAACCATCAATTGGTTGGTAAAATTTTGATATTTTTGGTCTGGTAAGTCTTGTTAAACTTTCTTCTTAGGAAGCTGTAAACCTATGAAGAATAAAAATTCAATGTTAGATCAAAAGCTCTTAATTGAGAATTATATTTGCAAAGGCCGTTTTATTAATATTTTCAAAAGTTCTTGGAATCGTTAACAGAAACCTGCAAAAAAATATATCATTTTATTCCTAAAATATAAGATATCACACAATGCACATTCATATAAAATCATTGTGCTAGAAAAATACTAGGTAGGTACTGAGACAATTTAAAAAAAGTATTTCGGGAAACTCAACTTTTAATGTCATCATTGTACTTAACTTTTTTATTGCTAAATTATTAATAATGTCATTTTGTGTAGTTCGTTGTGATTTGTATAATATATATTATAAAAATCTATCGTCAATGTTAATGTGCCAAGTTTTTTTAATAATTATGTCCTTGTTATAGTAAAAACACATTTAAACACATTTTTAAAATTTTCTGGTTTTTTGCTTTAAATTATCGTACAATTAAACTGACTAATTGTGTGTTTAAGTAAAGATATATCTCTTTTTTGTTATAACAGTCTTTGTATATTGTTTTAACGTTTTAGATCATCAGAGAAAACAGTAAGACATCTTAATATATCCTATTTCACCAACAAAAATGTAGAATAACTATTAATCTCACATCAAACGAAAAAAGTCATTTTAGGATGTCCTAATAGGTTTTAACTTAAAAACTAAATAAAATGTACCTATATTGCAACTGTGTTTAAATTAGTGAATGTTTTTATACCTGACTATAGCACTAGACAAACGTTTCTTTTAGATCATAATGATCTACATACCTCAAAATAGTCAAAATCCACATTATTTAAGTTGTTCTAGTATTATTGTTTTAGCTTAACGATGTAAACTCCAATAATAAATATTCACATTTTTTTGGGACGTTCTTTAAGGAAATTAAAAAAAACATGAATAATGTGATATTCTTGTTTAGTTTTGCGCTATATAATATAAGGTAGTGATTTAGAAGCAAATTATGTTCTATTTATAGAATAAAAAATCACTCATAATATCTAAATATTTATACCTATTTATATTTTGAACAGGAAGACTATTTTATGTTTTTGGCTCTGAATAAGAATTTTAAAACCTTCCTTAGCTCTTTTGGGATATTTCATGTATATCTTAGAAGTTCATTTTGTTTAAACCTAAAACAAATTAAGTACATAAAATGAAAATTTGAACAATACACAAAATTAGTCTTTTAGATTAGTTAAAAAAAATGTCAACAAAAAAATGGCTATGCCTTTTTCCTTAAACATTCTTTTTGAAAGAAACTTAAGTTTCTCTACTTACTTGCTGTTTTAGTATTTTAGTAGCAGATGAATATAGTGTAGAAGTAGTGACAGGATTGATTATTATACTTCTTTTCCTCCCCTGAGGTCTGTAATAAAAATGTTCACTAGCATAAAAAGTTATTCAGGTGGTCACTTGTTGAATTCCTATATTTTGGAACCATGTATTTCTTTGTCATATCAAGAAAAGGAAACCTAAAAAAATAACAATAATCTTTACAAAGATGTGATATTAAAATAATAATAAGTAATTAACCTTTACTATAATCATTATGAGACGGATGAAGAAGAACGTAGCTGGAGTTTACTTGCTCTTAATTTTAATTTTTCGATAAGAAAATAAGAAAGTTTAATTTCAAATTAAAGGTGATTGCCTAATGCACCGCCTCTGATAATTAGGTTGTGTCTGTACTTACTTATGATATTATCTTGAAGAAGCATTTTCAACAGGCCTTTTACACATAAAGCATGTTTTCACCATATTATTAGAGATAATAAATCTTAAATATACATTTACAACCCTTACAACGTTATAAATAATAATATTTTCCGTAAAATACAAATAAGAAATTGACATGTGTCAGAAAGTGTCAGAACCTCGTCAGAACTGGCGCTGTCAAACTTGGCAACGCTGATTAAATAAGCCAATTACAGAAGAGGTATTTTCCCCCTCGGGGGGAGTAGATGTTGCTAACAAAATTTAGCGCGGGGAAGGGGGGAAGACTCCCTCTAGTAGTAATTGCTCGGAGGAGCTAGGCATTCCAAACAAAATGTCTACTTATGGGTTTTGACAGATTATGATATGGCAAAATTATGACAACCCTGTAGGCCTGGTAATTTTTTTTTTGAAAAAAACACTCCAAAAGGGGCGTTTATTGATATTACAATCTGATCAAGAGTTGATCAATGAGTAATTTTGTTATAACCTAACTTAACTAGGGTTGAAATCTTAAAAACTAAAGTTTTACTCGCTAGTATACCTAAGGGTCTGATAACTTAATTACACTAAACTAACGTGTAATACTAAACCGCACAATGCTTTGCTTTGTTATTAACAAAATCACTTGGCTAACTTAAAAGGTTTTACTCTCTTGAGTCTTCTTGTCAGGTTCGTGTTGTCAAGAAGCTGGATCGCCTCAACGTTCACATGTTGGTGGAGCAGTTGCTCGTGACTCCTAGCGAATCTGGTGATAGTCTGGTCAACAGTGTCCATCTGAAGGTCTCGATGAAGGTCGCTGTTTCTAATGTACCAAGGATCATCGACAATGTTCCTCAATACTTTATTCTGGAATATCTGGATTATTAGAATATTACTGTAGCTGACATAACCCCAGAGCTGAATGCCATACCCAGACAGCACAAAGACATCTTTAAGACGTCCATAAGACGTCTGTCAGAGACATGACAGACGTCTAAAAGACGTCTTATGACGCCGGCCAGACGTCTTAAAGACATCTTTAAGACGTCTGATGTTACAAAAGGTAACGTTCTTAAGACATCTTGAATATGTCTGTTTTTCGACATTGGTAAGACGTACTCTCGAATTTAGTTTTAAAAGCTTCTGTAAATTCCTTCTATACAAAATAAAACACATATTTTCTATAAACATTAATATTAACAAAACACTGAAACATTTCGTTAAAAAAAAATATTACAAATTATTTTTTTTTATTCTTCCTCCGTTAGTGGTTAATCTTCTGTCGGATGCTCTTCTGAGCCAGGATTTTCAGTAGATAGTGTGGGTTAAGGGTGGTCAAAGAATGGCAATCTTCTTGTACTTTCAACTCCCGCTCTAGACGTACTTAAAACACTAATAAGGGTTCTTCTATTTGGTTTTTCAGTATATGCAGTAAACTTTTATGCTTATAAATTCGCAGTAATCCACGGCACAAGACACAAATAAAAAAATCAACGAATAACCAACAAAAACTAACCTCTCGGCTTCATCTTCTTCTTCAATTCAGTTTTTATAGGCCTCAGCTGCCAGGGCTATTCGGCCTAGGGTAATTGTGTTGGAGTTTTCTATGTTATAGGTGGATATTTTAAAGGAAATTAATTTTTTTCGTAACAGGATGCACATCACACCATGTGACAATTTGTAATTTTCAGATTCGAAAAATTTTGTCGCACTATTCTTGCTTTTTAATAACTGATTACATCAGACAATATTCACTTCACGACGACTGTTCTTGTTAAGGATTTTGATGGAAACATTCACACATGACGCCGCCATTTTAGTGTTGACACCACGGTGTCAGAATCGGAAGTGCTCTCGGCTTCATCTTCAACGACAAATGACAACGAAAGGACAACGCAGAACGCCACGAACCACGGAACCCCAATAATACTCACATTCATATACACGTCCTTGTTTGAATTCTACTGTTGAAAAAAGACAAAGCATAATAAAAACATTCGCTTCGATCGCTGAACCATGTCCCGGTCAAGGTGAAAGAGCGCGTAATTCAATTTGTCTTATGTTTTAATTGTTAATTTTATTTAGAGTTATATTTATTATTATTTTTATGTTATCAAATATTTACTTACTCTAATGAACAAATGCTCGTGAATAAAAAAAAAAGTAAATTATGTAAATTAATAAAAAAAATTTAAAAATAAATTTATATTTTGTGAAATTAAACGACAAGCCAGTACTTTTTTAAAGGTATCATTATTTTTTATATTTTTTAAATAGATAGGCATTCAAAAGACGTCTTTAAAACGTCTATTTATGTGTCCTAAAAGACGTCTTTATAAAGACGTCCTTACAACGTCTTTTTTAGGTCTTTAGGCGTTCATTCATAACTACGACATAAAACAGACGTCTTTAAGATGTCGTGTGCTGTCTGGGTAGGTCCAAATTGGTTTAAGAACTTGTTTATATAATAGAATTTTGTTATGTGTAGATAAGCTGGAATGCCTACCAAGTAACCAATACATTATTTTGAAATTTATGTCTAACTCTTGTCTTTTCTTTTTAATATGGACCTTCCAGCGAAGCCTTGCATCTAATGTAATACCTAGATATTTTGCCGAGTTAGCATAAGGGACCTAAGCATTATTTATGTTAATTGGTATTCTTTGACCATTTTTGTTAGTTAAATTAATATTAACAGATTTGGTTTTGTTTAGTTTAATACGCCATCTTTTCGTCCATTTATTTATTTGATTAACTGATGTTTGTAGTTTATTTGCAGCCTCTTCATGATCTTTGCCTATCGCTAGGATGACAGTATCATTTGTAAATGTAGCTATTGTGTCTTGTTCTAGTTGGGGTATGTCACAAGTGTATAACAGATACAAAGTGGGTCCCAGGACGCTTCCCTGTGATACTCCTGCTTTAATTTCTTTCAAATCAGAGTATGCTTAATCTTGTTTTACTCTAAAGAATCTATCTGAAATGTATGAATCCAATAGCTCTGAGTATGGCTGTGGAAGTAGCACATTTAGTTTATGTTTTAAGCCATCATGCCATACTTTATCAAAAGCCTGCACAACATCGAGGAAGATGGCTAAACAGACTTCTTTGTTTTCTAATGCTTTTTTAATAGCATTTGAGATTCTATGAACCTGATCTATAGTTAAATGGTTTTCTCTAAAGCCGAACTGGTAATCTGGAATAAGTTTTCTTTCTTCAATGATGGTGTTTAGTCTTTTTATTAGTATTTTTTCAAATAGTTTCGATATTATAGGCAATAGAGATATTGGCCTATATGACGAAACTTCGTTCGGAGGTTTTCCTGGTTTGGGAATCATAATGACTTCAGCTACTTTCCACAATCTAGGGACATAACTTAGTTTGAATGCGGCATTAAACAGGTTTGTAAATTTAATTATGGCTTTCTTCGGAAGTTGTTTTAAGACTTCTCCTGTAATTAAATCATAGCTAGGAGCTTTCTTAGGATTAATATTTGTTTTTATATCTTTTGCAATTTACTTTGAAGAGGTTGGTATCATAATTGAGTCATATCTCACTAGAGGAGCCCAGTTCGGTAATTCTTCTCCTTCATTTGGTTTGAAGGTGTTTTTTAAGTGTTCTGTGGCCTGGTAATTTGGCAAGATCAATGAAATAGATAGTTACATAAGCTTATGCCTTAAATTAAAAATGTACGTATTTATTTTTTACTATATTCAAAGGCTAAATATTGGTTTGTAAACACATTTTTGCAAAATAGATTCCGATTAATGAGCACTTGCGAGGCAATATGGCCGCTCGCAAATGACCCCCTTTGAGCAATATATATAACTATATATGTATCATTGACCCTGACAATGACAACAGGACGCGGTGTACTATAAAGGTGTTTCAACTCTCTGAAAAAAACATACCAAAACCCGGCGTACTTAGGCCGAAAATCCGCTAGGTTCGCTAGTGTCGTTACGACGGAAAATAGCGACAATCTTTTTATCTGTCAGAAGAAGTGAAATCATAAAAATAGTTATTCTATGGTAAAAATTCGAGTTTATATGAAATGAAAAATGACAACTATCAGAAGAAGTACAGATGAAAAAATTAATGGTCAACAAATAAGTTTATTGTTATCGATGGTTGCTTATAAGTGTTTTTTTTTAAAGCTACACTCATGTGTGCGTTTATACGATAAAAAAAAAGTGTTCAAGATTTAATAAATATGCTCCAATTAAGTTACAAGTTGCTGCTAAATAAGTGAAATGGGCTGATTTTGTTTTATGATTACTTTTGGCTTTGGCAAAAACAGCAATATAGTGGGTTACTAATTATAAAATGAAGAAGTGGACCTTAACTATGGTTCTCAGATGTTGAAGCTTATTATTTTTAAAGTGAGTTTTGTGATTTTCGTTGCCCAGATTAAAGATATTCAATAAACATTTAGTTTATTACCTACTATAATCAAATCCATACATAGTGATTGAAATCACAATCATTTCTGTGAAATATCATTATAGCTACCAGATTAATAAAGTCTCACTGGAGTATATGTTTCCAAAGAGCAGTAAGTACCTACATCAATTATTATTTTTATTTATGTCAGAATAACAAGGTTGTAACTGCACTTTTTGGAAAAAATGAGATTGGTAGAATATATTAATTTGTTTTTGTGACCAATACATTCATCTGTTAATTATCAATGTTACTATATGTTGTGTTATCGAAGCACTGAAGTTATTCACATGGTTCTATCTGCATGTACATAGAACTTATACAGTTTTTAGCAAGTGTCATTATAGTAGTTAGATCTTCGTTATTCCCAATCCCTAATGAATGTAGCCTCTATCCTCCACAATTATATTAAAATTAGGGCCAGGTTTTTACCTCTGAATAAAATTGAAAGTAACTACTTGCTGATTAGTCTATAAATTATACTTACGCGTAACTTCACTAAGTATTACGTTACAAAGTTATGATTTAAAACATATTTTGCACCAGATGATACGTTAACTTTTTAACCCTTACCTGGGTCTCATTGTAAAAATCCTTATAATAAGAATTCTTACAAGCCTCAGGCCTAGCTCAGATCGAAATGGGTCAGTGGGATTCGTTTAGAATTTACCTTCAAGTCAATGACAAGGTCTTTAATTAAAAAGAAAAGAATTCAATTAAATTAATTTGGCCATACCTTTAGATCTACAATAAAAGTAAATTTGCCATTAACTTGTCAGTTGAAAGTAAGGTTTTCCTTACTTAAATTTAAAAAAAAATAATTCGGCTTTAATTTAAAATTAATTCATTAATGAATGATAGTTAACAATAAGAAAGAAAAATAAAATTTATTGATTTTAACAAATTTTACGGTTTACGTTATTTGACTGATAATGAGTTTAAAATTAAAATTGACTAGTATGAACTTTGACTCAAAAATTATGTGTGTGGTCCTGGCCGACACTTATCTTGTGTGTTTCCGGATTTGAACGGTCGAACTGGTCCGTGTCGCTCTCTTAACTGTAGCTTAGCCTACGATGACTTTAGACATATTCTGCAGTTCTAGATGTATCTCAGCCTATGCTGACTTTCTTTATACTACGAGTTCTTAGTTATCAGAGCCAGTTCCGTACTGTCCTTACATAGCCAGTTCCTTAATTTTTTAAGAAAGAAAAAACGTGTCAGTTACAACAAAAAAACCGTATCTTTCCATTGCTTCAAAAAAACAAAACATGTGGTCAGCCATGAAAGCTTACTATTTAAATTAAACATTTTTAAATTGAAGATTTCAAGTTTACAACAATAATAGAGATTTGCAATAGTATTTAAATTAAAATACATAAAGAATGGAAATTTTTTTTTAAATAACTGAGAAAAAAAAATATAAAATTAATGGCAGCCATTTTGTATATTGCATGGAACTTATATTACGCGGAAATCTGGCTATTAATGAATAAAATAACTCAAAGATAATTTCACCAGGATATACACACATAATGAAATTAATTTCAACCATTCATTATAAAAAAAAATGATTATGTTAGTTCGGAAACACTTAACAAAGCACTAAACAACTGATTCGTTTGGCTGCCGAATTGAAAAAGAAAATAAGAACCCTAATGAATGTGGGAAATGTGAAACGGCCACATCAAAAGATGACCAGGCGTGCGCACAACCTCTGACAGTAATTATTGATTTTTAGAGATCGCGCACCATTGGTTGAGCCATAGAATGTCTCAGACAGAGACCATTTCCCCGAATTAACATAATATCCATATTTCCAAATACGAGGGGCACTCAAAAAGTATTAGAATATATTGGAATATTTGAACTAATAAAATATTGTAATTATTAAAAGGGAGTGACGATTACAACGTAATATAAGAGGGGAAAAATCTGCCATTAAAAGAATAATGAGTTTCAGAGCATAAAATGTATTAAATATAATGGGTATTTTTCTATTATTTAACTTTTTGTTTTTAAACAGTTTTGATTGAAAATTATAAAAACATTGGTATAGGATCCCTAGGAAGATTTATAATATAAAACAACATTTAAAAATTCTGAATTAACAAAAGTATGTATACAAAACCATTATTATCTGTTTCAAGCGTTTTCTCTATTACCTAAACTAAATACTAGAAACAAAGTTTTAACTGGCAGTTACTACTATGCTTTATCAAATATTCTAAAAAATTTAGGTGGCTTAGTTCTTTCTGCATTTTTTTAGCACATAGAAACACAATGAAAATCAATCAAGGTATTGGCTATACAAACTTGAACTATGATTTCCAAAAAATAACTGCCTGTCTAGATACAATCTTGTTATTCTAATGTGACAGATGTAGAAGATTTATACAAATGTGAAAAACGTTTCACAAAAACAATATTCTTGATAAAAAGTTCTGCAATGCTAGATGAAATCTTTAATTAGGCATCAAAGTAGATAGACAAAGCGGGTATGACCCCACATAGGGAATTCAACGTGTAAGAGTGAGAGGTAACCTACGAGATATGGCGTTCACGTAAACGAGGCCATTTTCATCATTTTGCGAAAAGACAAATAACCTACGAGATATGGCGTTCACGTAAACGAGGCCATTTTCATCATTTTGCGAAAAGACAAATAACCTACGAGATATGGCGTTCACGTAAACGAGGCCATTTTTCATCATTTTGCGAAAAGACAAATAACCTACGAGATATGGCGTTCACGTAAACGAGGCCATTTTCATCATTTTGCGAAAAGACATCTAACCAAACCGCACCATTTTGCCAAAAACGGTCGTTAGACAGCTGCCCGTGGCCCCGGGATTTCGTCGAATAGAATTTTTGCGTAGTGATAAAGCCAAAAGGGCCTTAGCGTATATCTTCACTGCTATTGGTCCGATTCAAACGGGAAAAACGGTATTACGTAGAGATCGGCGTATAGATTAACATACAAGAGAAAAATCATGCGCAATGACAGGACAAAAGGACCTTAGCGTGTATCTCAGCTATCGTTGGTCCGATTCAAACGGGAAAAACGGCATTACGTAGAGATCGTAATATAGATTACCGTCGAATAGAAAAATCATGCGCAATGTTACAAGGGCCTTAGCGTGTATCTCAGCTATCGTTGGTTCGATCTAAATGAGGAAAAGGGGGCTATGTAGAGAGCGTGATATAGATTAACATACAAGAGAAAAATCATGCGCAATGATAGGACAAAAGGACCTTAGCGTGTATCTCAGCTATCGTTGGTTCGATTTAAATGGGAAAAACGGCATTATGAAGAGAGCGTGATATAGATTAAAGTTGAAAAGAAAAAATCATGCGCAATGCCATAAGGACCTTAGCGTATATCTTCACTGCTATTGGTCCGATTTAAACGGGAAAAAGGGGGTTATATAGAGAGAGGGGCACCGAAAAGTTTGACGTTTGACGTTTAACGACTGACGTTTCACGTTTGACGTTTGACGTTTCACGTTTGACGTTTACCGTTTTGACGTTTGACGTTTGACGTTCGACGTTTCACGTTTGACGTTTCACGTTTGACGTTTCACGTTTGACGTTTACCGTTTTGACGTTTGACGTTTACCGTTTGACGTTTCACGTTTGACGTTTGACGTTTCACGTTTGACGTTTCACGTTTGACGTTTCACGTTTGACGTTTACCGTTTTGACGTTTGACGTTCGACGTTTCACGTTTGACGTTTGACGTTTCACGTTTGACGTTTGACGTTTCACGTTTGACGTTTTACGTTTGACGTTTCACGTTTGACGTTTGACTGTTAGTTTCTGCTAGTATCGAGGGTACAATAACTACTGCTACTACTACAGCTGGGTTGGCCGAGCGTCAAGGTTAACAACCTACATCTCCGAGAGGAGGCGTATCCTACACCCGACAATATTAGTAAAATAAGTATTCAGTATTGAAATGTCTAGCGAAGAGAATAGACGTAGAATTGAAGAGTTTGCAGAGAAAGTTCAAAAACTAAGAAGAGACATAAAATTATATGAAGATAAAAAACAAGTTTTAAAAGACCTATCAAATTTAAGTCTTTGGGAGGATATTGAGAGTATCCACTTAGAAGAATCCAACCGACGCAAATATGGCCATCTTAAAGGCTAATTTCATTATACTTACGGCTATATTAAACAACGTACTGTATACCAATGTACCGTTGGGCGTACAACAGATGGCGATACGTTTTGATAATCAAACGGAATGGCGAAAGATGAATTTCTCGGTGGTAAATAATATGAAGCTAAATACGTTTTCCATAGCAATCGATGAAGCAAAGAGATACAAATTAAAATTGATTTTTAATGATGGCACTGAAGGAGAATTCAAAGATTGGCATGCTGTTACGACTCCACCACCGATCGATTTGAGTGACATGTCAGAGCCCAAATATTCTAAATTATATGTAGTTAGTTGTATAACACTATCATCTACTTTGTTTATAATATTGAAAATTATTGTAAAAATTATAAATAAAAAATTTTATTCTTCTTGTAAAACGAAAATAAATGCATGAAATTAATAAGGGGTTTCAATTAAAAAACATTTCCTTTAATAATCATTTATTAATAACAAAAATTACAAAGGTATGCAATTAAGAAACCATTGGCGTAGACTTTCGACGTTCTTCTGGGTACATTTAAATGATCCATTGGCGTGGTACATGCAGGTTTTGGAGTCACTACTGAATTTTTCTGTTGCACACGGGGTTTCATCGAACTTGCATACATCTACTATTATAGGACGTGACACGTGACACTTTTTTAGTAAAAATTCGGCTTTTTCACTTCCTCGCACGTAAATACAATCAGCATGGTTTAGTAAATATGTTTCCAGAATCGAGTTTAACTTGGAATAATCCACGTCTCCAGAGGAATAGTTGATCCCATGAATATGTTTCTCAACATATCTAGCGCTAATTCTATCAGGCGTATTTAGGTTAGAATAAGGTGTAGGCGGTGTGAACAAAGCGTGGTATTTTTTACAGCCAATTGCGATACTCAATTCCTTTGGATGAAAAATACCGTCGATGCAGAAGCCTTGGATGTCAACGAATGCGATCCTCATGATGACAGAAACGAGACTGAACATATTATTATTAAATGATACTCTTAACTACTTCCGTAAGAGGACGATATTCCATCAAACGATCATGAATTATGATGCAATATGCTTTGGTATTAGCGGGGAATCCTGTATCTGCTTCTATTTCCAATTTTACGTCAACCGTAGAAGATTTCATAGTCTCTTCCTGCTTTGAACAATCAATCACAAATAATGCGTAGCGTTTGAACGCTTCATAGTTTAGAAGAGCCGTTTTCGGTGTACCGGTTATATAGTTTGCATTAAATTCTGTGTAGTTGTAGTGAGCAATAGCATAGTCGTCTTCTTTAAAATCTAAAAGCATTCGTTCGTTTGGCCAATATTCCCCGTTTAGAGATACTCTAACACCGGTTAGGTTAACATTATCAAATTTAGTGGGGTCGCTACTTAGTTTATTCCGCCTGTCAGTTTGGAAGCAAACTAATATATATCGTGGACGTTCTACGGCAGCACTAGTCTTTACGGCCCAAATTTCTCGTTTAGAATCTTTAGTTATTGATGGTAGTTCATTTAATTCCCAGTTTCTAAACGGAATCAATATAGGGCGATCATTTTTGATGGGTTCCATAAGTTTAATTTTAATCTCGTCATTAGGGAAGATATGTTTAATTTTTACTTCCATACTTTCAATTATCAATTTAACGGTTGTAGAGGTCATACCACTACCACTACCTCCGGTTATGGGCTGCTCTGTGACAATGACACAATCATTATCGTTACGTGATCGAACTAAACGAAATGTTTGCCTACCATAGGTAATCATAGTATAATCATTGAAAACGTTGAAAATGTGTTTAAGAGGCATAAGCAAATTGAAATGTTTTGAACCATTCAGAAGCGGGTTATCGGGATAATTCCATCCCGCAATACTCATGAAACGACTGTATTCCGGTCCATAGCATGTTAAGGCTCGTACGGTGCTTACGATTCCAGGATCTCTAACGACTTCTATTTCTCTAGAGCATTCGCTGTAGGAACAGCTATCGAAAAGAAACGCTCCAAAATTGGGTGCTAATTCACATTTTCCCCCGCCAGTAATTTCCAATTTTCCTTTAATTTCCAATAGAGTGTCAGGCATTGCGAAAAATGCATCAGATTGATTTATGATAAATTCAATGACGTCGCTGTTGTTGAACGATTTAACGTATGGACTATAGGATCGATATTCTTCTTTTCTAATGGTATCATCAAATCGTGGTTTTTTATAAAGGTTGAATTTTGGATCGATATCACCTTCATCGAATCGAAAACGTTTCATCACCGGTTCATCACCATCATCATCATCATCATGCTGGTGTTTTCCCATTTCGTTTAGGTTTTAATCCAATCGATTTAAGAAATAATAGGTTTTGTGTAGATATAACGACCTGTCGCTGAGGAGCTCTGGTTGGTACTGACAACGTCACGTATGCAGAAGTGTTTATAACTAAACCCATTTAACGTTCTTGTAACTCCAAATGAAGAGTACTTAGTTCACCGCGAAAGTTTACGGGTCTCTGCTGCTGATCAAGCGCCACAACAGTTATGTTTGTTATTTCTCTGCTACTGCTTACAGGTAAGTATATCGGATTATGTGGACGTTCTATAATCTGATATCCAGGATTTTCGATTATCGGGAACTCGTATATTGAATGCGTAGGTCTATCTCCGTAGAAGGCTCCTTCAGTAATGTTACAATCAAAGTGTATGCTAGATACTTTTATAATGTTTACAGGTAGATCCGATGCATACTTTCGGTCTGGAGCAAGAATTGTCTTGGAAAATCCTAAAATATTACCAAGACTATCATCCTGTACAAATGAAATAGCGTGATTTCGGCAGTATATTTCGCATTTGAGAGTATTGTTATTCGGCTGCAATGAAAACTCGTTAATGCTGTTGGTTCGCACCTCCAGTTCCTTCTCTATATATTTTTCGATATCCGTAATTTCATAGCACCCCGTAGGAATTTCGATGGTCTTTAATTTTTTTCGATTATTATTTTCATAATAGTAAAACTTCTCTCCATCAATATTGGGTATTGAATTGTACGAACAGAACCCCAACAATCCTAGAAAATATGAATTTTCAGGATTTAATATGATTGGGGTCTGCGGAACGAATGAGAACTCGTTAGTGGTACTCGTTAAAGTTAACAACATGACTGATGTAGAATGAGTGATGTAAGGATTTATATATATATATATATATACACATTTATAATTTTTATCATTTATTTTTTAAAATAATAATTACAAGCGTGACAATCAGCCTGCGCATCTGCAGGCCCATCAAAGTGAGTTTGAGCGTCAGGTCTATTATAATGTACGTAACAAGGTAAACGAATTTGTAAATTAAAATTACATTTATATTCATTAGGTAATTTGTGCCAAACATCCAACAATTCTCCAGGTCTAACGTGCCGTATCAAATAGTCGACAGGAAGTATGCTTAGTTCATCTTCTTTAAGGGATTGCAGCGTCCTTTTTCCGTCTATGTACGCTAGTATGGCCTCCATTGTACAGAAACTTTAAACATAAATGTCCACAATTAATTTGGTTATAAGTTTGATATGGATCGTCGTTGTAAAATATTTTTGCTTTACCTAAATAACGAACAAGTTCTTTCGGCGGCTTTAGATTACCGAATGAATCAAAATAGTCTACGATATCGTTTATCTTTCTATAAGCTACCCAATGAGTTCCTTGATTTCTCGACGTATCTAAATTTAAAATGGCGGATTCTTTTTGGTGAGATGTCTTTGGTAAAGTGTCTCTCATAAAAACTCCACGAAAATATGGTATTTTTAAACGTTTAGCATACGCAATCAAGTCTTTATCGTATAGAGGTCTAGAGGGTAGCTTCAACGGTAGTTTTTTTGTTTCTTTAAAAATAATCCCAATCCTCCTTTTGCGTTTTTTCGTAAATATAATCCTTTACCAATAGATTCCATAGCTCTATTATGTCTTTGATCTTCTTCAAGTTTCTTCTGAGCATTCTTGGCATCGATGACTGTCTTGGCGATGCCGGCCGCGCCTCCTGATAACGCACCAAGAGCCGATAGACCAGCAAATAATGGAATCAAAGGAAGGAATCCTCCGCTCTTTGGAATCGGAATTATCCTAGGAATTCTAACACTTTTTCGCCCTCCAGATTTTTTAATTAACATTCGTGCTACTTTCAACGCATGAGCGGCTGACTTTTTCAGATCCGATGAAGGATTCTTCTTCAAAGATTTTCCTACTTTTCCTGTAATCGCTCCTAACCCAAGTTTTCGTTTAGCCACTTTAAGCATCCAAGCAACAGCTTGGTCGCCTAATCCTGCACCCATTTTACGTTTAGCCTTCATTCCTGTAGTAACAAGCCAAGCGGCTGATTTTTCACCAAAAGTCGCGTCCTTCGACTTGACGCGTTCCCAAGCTCTGTTTTCAAGTTCCCAATCGGCCTTATGACGTTCGTCTAGAGAATGATTCTTGGAATATGCAATATCGTGTGCTTTACATGCAGTATCCAAAGGATTAATGCCAGGATCACCACGCGCAAGACGTTTTTGTAATTTAGTACCGGGTCCACAGTACCTATAGCCCGGAAAATGAAGTTCGAACGGTAACTTGTTGATAATAGTATTGAGAACACCTTGTCCCTCGTACACCAACATTTAGAATGATGCATACTCTAGTGAATTTGCTTATATATAGGGTATCGCAATAAAATTACGATAAACGATGAAGGTAGTTCAACAGACTCAGACGTTGCCCATAAGCAACTTAGATTTTAATACGGAAAAAACTGAAAGTAAACATGGTAAATTATTACCTAATTCGTTTCGTGCTATTATATGTGGACCTAGTGGATGCGGGAAAACGAACGCAATGATGGCGCTTCTTTACGATCCAAATGGAGCTAAATTCAAAAATGTTTATGTTTATTCAAAGTCATTGTACCAACCAAAGTACCAATTGCTGAAAGAAGTTTTATCTGGTATGAAGGAGGTGGGTTATTTCCCATTCAAAGACAACGAAGAAATTCTAAGTCCCAACGATGCTAAACCAAATTCAATATTCATATTTGATGATGTAGCATGCGATGGGCAGCAGAAAATTCGTGAATATTACTCCATGTGTCGACACAAAGATATCGATGCTGCATATCTCTGTCAAACTTACTCTAAAGTTCCAAAACAGATGGTGAGAGATAACTGTAACGTAATTGTGGTATTTAAACAGGATGAGATTAACCTTAAACATATTTTTGACGAACACGTATCGCCTGACATGTCCTTTGACGATTTCAAAAAGGTATGTTCTGAATGTTGGAACGATCGATACGGTACTCTTGTAATCGCAAAAGACTTTGATCTTAACGATGGCCGATATCGTAAGGGTTTTGATAAATATATAAAAATGTAGGTGTCATACGTTACTCATTACTTGGCGTCAAGATGTCGACGGATGCAGCTCGCAAACGAAAAATTGCCGAACTTAGACGTTCTATTCGAAGAAAGTACTTGGCTCTGAAACTAGGTCGAACGGAGGAGGATGAATCTATTAATAGATTATTTAAACCAATTGCCGAACCTCTGAGAAAAATTCAAAAAAATTCAAATAACTTGTTAAACGTGTCAAAGATCGAGCCAAAAACAGAGGTAACAAATCAGGATTTCTCTGCATTCACTCCGAAAAGAGTCTCATCCCCTAAACAATCTCCTAAATTTACAAATTACATACCGATAGACACTATAGTTGAAGATGATGGAGGTAGTACCCGTGAAGAATTTAGCGAAGTTGATGAACCTGAACATTCTGAAGAACGGATGGCACCAGCAGTAGTTGAGCAATACCTTGAACAGTATCCGCCAATGAGTCAACCATACATTCAAGATTTTTGGAATAAAGATGATAAAATTGATCCCGTGTATGGTCCTATTTATGAACCTGGAAACGATTGGTGGTATTTAGGTGACAAGCGTATAGACTTTGACAAAAACATGGGAAGTATAAAAATCCTAAATTCTGATGGAAAGTGGTATTATGCAAAGGGAACACCAGGATTATATCAGCTTATTTTCTACAGTGATCCTAGTTATACAAAGGAGGATTTGGTCCCCTATAAACAATTTTTAGAAATGTCTAAGGTACACCGAAATTCTTTAGGAAATTTGAAAGGTACAAGGAGAGACAAATATTTAAATATAATAAAACCTATGTTTATACAGGGTGGTAAAGGGATCGGCGTCGTCAAGTACTCTGGTAAAGGAATGTTAAATAAAAACCAATTAATTTACAATAAGAAGCCTATAGAATATGTTTATTGGGATGATCCCAACGAACTTTGCGATCGATTGAAGTTGTTGATGGCTTCGAAGAATGCTGGAAATACTTCGGTAAACAACGAAATCGTCAGCATAATCGACGAACTTCGAGAAGCAGATATCATATATTAGAGTACATTACATATTATTTAATCATTTTCATCATGAGTCTCGATAAGTTTGGACGTAGACAAAGTTCTAAGGCGGTGGAACCATTGCTTAAATTAAGGCAGTTGGAAAACAGTTTTAAAAATAATTATAGCATAAACAAAGTAACTCTGGACAAGTTAAATGATAGTGTAAACGGTATTGCAGATAAAACTAGAGACATTGAGGCATTCATCACGAGAGATCCACCTATAGCAGGCAAACATATGGCAACCAAAAAATACGTTGATGATGCGATTAAAACCAATAAAGGATATCTTCGAAGCGATATCGCAAAATTGGAGGATCAGTTGAAAAAAAGCAATCATGATTTGTTTTTGAAAATACAAACATTAAATGAGAATTTTGCACAATTGACCCTGCTTCAACAAAGAAATATAGATAAGGTGAACGTTGCTTTGAATACTTCTATTAACCAAATTAACGATAAATTATCTTTAGAAATACAAAAAATTGGTGATATGATTAAAATAGGTGATGTTGACATTAAGCGTGAACTTTCGAATGTAACGCAACAAGTATCAACACATCAAAAAGATCTTGAAAGTATCAGCGAAAAATTCGTCAAGTTATATGATATAGATATGAAATCAATTCGCAATGAAATGATTGTTAAAATAGATAATTTGACTGAACAATTGTTGCAAGATAATCAATTGATTTTAGATTTGGATGCAAATTTTAAAGCAATCGCCAATACTACTCATTCTTAGAATTTTTTTCACTAATGCTTAAATTCGTTATAAAACATTAAATCTTTTATTCAATAGTATGGCTTCGAAGGACAAGCTCCAGCTTGTCAACGAGTTGCATAGACCTGCTCGTAAAAACTATCCTAGACGTCGTACAATTATTAAAGGTTTAGATGATCTATGGCAAATGGATTTGGCTGAAATGCGTCCTTATGCGCATCAAAATAAAAATTTCAAAATGATTATGGTTATAATAGACTGTTTTTCAAAATTTATGTGGACACGCCCACTTAAGACAAAGACAGGTGAGGAAATAACGAAATCTTTTGCCGATGTTCTCGCTCACTCCAAAAGAATACCGAAAAATTTACAAACAGATCAAGGAACCGAATTTTTCAATACAAAATTCCAAAATTTAATGAAAAAATACAACATTAATCATTATAATTCATACAGTGTTGTCAAAGCTGCAATTGCCGAAAGAGCAATAAGAACTTTAAAATCGAAATTATATAAATACTTTAGTTTAGTTGGAACATACAAGTGGCTTGATGCCTTACCTAACCTAACAAAAGAATATAATGAAACCAGACATAGAACGATTGGATGTAAGCCTGCGCAGGTAAACAAGACAAACGAAAAATATATTTTGAAACAAAAATATTCTCACTTGAAAATTGCAGGGCCTAGAAAACTTAAAGTCGGCGACATTGTACGCATTAGTAAAGCGAAACACGTTTTTGAAAAAGGCTATACACCCAATTGGACTACAGAATTATTTAAAGTTGCAAAATGTAAGATAACCAATCCCGCTACGTATCTTCTCGAGGACATGGAGGGTGCACCAATCAAAGGCGCATTCTACGAAGAAGAATTACAGAAAACCGCAAATCCTGATATCTACTTGGTGGAGAAGATTCTTAAACGCAAAGGAAATAAAATGTACGTTAAATGGTTGGGGCTAAAAGGTAACAGTTGGATCAAAAACGATGATTTTGTATAGGATCTTATGGAAAACACGAACAAATTTCTGCAAGTCACGGGCCTTTTTGTACAATCTACCGAATGTAAAAGTGGGAGACTATGAATAGGAGGTAAAAGTGGGGAGAGCAAAAGTATAAATTGCAGAAATCAAGCTTGACGTTCTCAGTTGTTTGCAGTCGATCAGTAAAAATGTGCAGTCAAGACAGTGGTATCGAAGTATTAGTCGAGAGTGATAGCGATAGTGATATGGATGATATTGATGCTGAATTCGATCAATTTTTCGAAAAGCTAAAACCTTCTGCAGAACTTGACAAAATTGTACAATCCTATGAAGATGCTGCAAAACGTGAGATGCATTACCTACTTCAAACCTCATATATGTTATCAGGATACGACATTCGATGCGGTATGAGTCCAGCGAGATCGTTTACTCCAGCAATCATTTTGGCTCAACACTTTAGGTCTACTAAAATATCTTTTGGATCTTTCGAATGGGCTCTTTTTGTTGATATTCTCAGACAAAAGATGAGCGATTTTTTCGAGGAAGACTTGCCTACATATCCAGACGAGTATGACCCCATAACATTTTCATGTGGCGATTATTGTATGATTACGCAACTGGTTTATGACGACATCAAATTCTTGGTTGTGAAGAAACATGGCGTTGAATACTATTTGTGTAAAGAGGAAGTTCATGAAATTCTTGAAACTGATAAACAATTGGTGTCCAATAGAGTGGCTTTATTAGAAGAACTTAATTTCTGCTTATATTATAATAATATTATCGATTTCTGTAAAACACGTGATGACTCTGTACAATTGTTATTTTCAATGTGTGAAATACTTCCAAACGATTTGTTAAACCACGCTCTTAGAGAGTACATTTATTTTTATAAAATTTCTGTAATTAATGATTTAAATAAATGATTTTTTTGAAAACTGGTTTTCTTTTATTTTCATACTCATTGTTCATTATCATTCAAAATGTTTAAGAATACAGACGTGCTTTCTTTATTCTTTCTTGCTGCTGCTGCTGCTGCTGCTATAACTCAAGATGATGCTTTGACATATTTACAAAATTTCGGTTACATAAATAAAAGTGAAAATGGTCTTACTGATATTACTAGTGCATTGATAGATTTTCAAGAAATCAATAATCTTCCGGTCGATGGAAAATTAAACAAAGAAACCGTTCGTTTAATAAATAGACCTAGATGTACTCAGGGCGATAATTCTTTTACTGTACATTCCAAATGGAACAAAAAACATTTAAAGTGGTACTTTCCTCAAGCGGGACGGCATACAAGGTATTTTGAAATAGCTAAGAAGGCTTTTGATATATGGGCGCAGAATACTACTCTAACATTTGAAAATGTTCGCATACCTAATACAAGCGCAGATATTGCGATTTTCGTTACAAAAAGGAATCATAACACTCGCTTTAATTGTCAAGGAAATCATGAATGTACATTTAAGTTTGATGGTCCAGGAGGAAAACTCGCTCACTCGTATTTTCCTAGTAATGACACATGCATCGAGATTCATATTGATGAAGAAGAACCGTGGTATATAGGAGATGGAAAAACACCTGAAGAACAATACAACTTATTTATGGTGCTTGTTCATGAAATTGGACATGCACTTGGTTTAGGGCATAGTAGTAATAAAAATGCAATTATGTATCCTTGGTATCAAGAAGAAAATAGGCCACTCGATGAAGATGATGTAATAGGCATGGAATCCTTGTATGGAAGTCGTCAAAAATTTGCTAAAATTCCTCCAAATATTTTGAAAATGATGACTGAAACCGCTACAAAACCTGCTACCACCACAACTACAACACCAACTACCACCACAACTACAACTGGGTCAAATATAATGCCCAACATTCCATCGCAAAAATCGTCTACAAATTTATGTAATATTAAAATACCTAACTTCATGTTTTTAGCAACGGCAGAAAGCTTTCCTAGTTATCGAATGTATGTAGGCCACGAAAGTTTTTTGTGGAAATTAGAGTTAAATGATATGCATATTCCACTCACATCAGAACTCATTGCCGATTACCTTCCTAGAGAGCTCAAATCTCACAACATTTCACATATCTTTCAAAATTCTATTGGAGACTTGGTTACAATCAGTAAACAAATGGTGTACGTAGTGAGGTTTCCTAATTTAAACATTCAACATAGTTTTAATCTACCAATTAAAAATATTAAAGTTATTAATGCTTTATTTCAAACAAACAGCGGGCGGATGTACCTGTTGTACAACAATGATATATACATTGAATTTAATGAAACTGGAGAAATACTTAATCGGGGAAGAACAAGAGATCTGTTTCCTGGAATTCCTGGAGATCTAACTTCTGCATTTAGATATATAGATGGACATATATACTTTTTCTATCAAAATACCTACTATAAATACAGTGAATATACAAGAAAAGTTGTAGAAGCAGGAACCTTTAGCTGGAATCTGTTTGGAGTACCATGTCCTGATGATAGCATATTGAATCAATTGAAAACTATGTTAGCAAAAATTATTTCTTTTTATGAATAAAATAATAATAATACTAAAGACTTCTGCTTTTTTTTTACCCACTCAAAAATAAAAGTCAAAAATGGAGAAAAATATTTTTTTATTACTTAAAAATCTAGTTACAAATGGTATAAATATTTTTTGTGAATATTACATACATAATCTACAGAAAAATTATTTTTGTAGATATTAAATAAATATCTTAAAATCTACAGAAAAAAACAAAAGTAAATTACATACGAAAAAATTAAATATATGACAATATTTCTATACAGAAAAAAACAAAAGTAAATTACATACGAAAAAAGGATATGAAGCGATTTTTTAAAAATATTTTTATTAGCCAGTGTTTTTGACAAATTACATCCAGAATTTGTAGGAGGTGTATGTAGTGTATGTAGTGTTTTATTCTTTAGAGATACTATAATGGCCCCAGGGAAGTGTGTCAAAACTACGATCCGTTTCCCATTTCATATTTATTTACGTTTACTGCTAATGATACGATTTTACTTAATGCCCACCCACTATCTTTCTCCGAAAATTCCGACAATTTATTTAAAATTTTATCTTGCACATTATCTCTAAACCACTCTGTTATTTCAGTCGATTTATCAATAACAGCATTTTTAGTATTGAAATATTTTAAATCTAAAATCTCATTATCGTTAGATTTTTTGATGAATTCGCCACAAAATGTAGTATTAACTTTAAGTGCTTGATTTGCTTTTAAAAATTTATTAATTTTATTTTTAAAAATAACTACACAATCACCCAAAAATGTGCCTAAGTCTTTATGACGTAAATTAACTATAATTCCAGTTGTAGCTCTACTTTTAAAACTAGATTCTACATTAGCCCATTTTACGCGTTGCCCCAATTTTGATTGTATACCCATACCAATATGTCTATTCAAAATTAATTTTCTAAAATGTTTAAAATGTCCCACATTAGTTTCCAATTTACGTAGAGCACCAATAGATAAATTATATTGCCGTCTACTACGAATTGCTTTATTACATGATGTAATCTGTCTTTGTAGTCGTTTTAGCCAAATCTCAGCATCTCTAATTGTAAAATTATCGAATAAAATTTTCCTAAGTTTTTTTATAGCCGACAATACCCCGTCAGATTGTTTAATAACACTAAAAGGATTCATTTTAACACTGGCAAATAAAAAATATTAAAAAAATCGCTTACCCTTTTACCCTTAATTTTCGACAATTTCAAAAGATGCAGCTGGATGCGGTTTTCCTGTGTCAACGGTTCCTCTGAATGTGAGACTGTACTGCCTGTCTGTGAGGTGATGTAGGTATGGTTTGTAAGTTTCTACAACCCGTTGTGGTAAAAAAGTTACACCGTGCTCCAGTTCAACCAAAATGCTGGGGCCAAATTTCCCTTGTATTATTTTTGACTGGATAATTTTAAATGGAGTTCCAATAGGTAGAGTATTCAATTTAATTATTGGTTTATGTTTCCTTTCTGTAATTAAAGATACCTCGTTAAGTTTTGATGTATCCATCTATAAAAAAAAAATACACGTTTTGAATAAAAAAGTTCTCTCAATTTAAAAAATTTTGATTAAAAATATTTAGAAAATTATAGCAAAATCTGTTATGCTGAAAATTTAGAGATTTAGAACTTAAAAATACGTTCAGATCGTTTACATGGAACGAAAAATTATGATTAAATTCAAAAACAAAATATGGTATTTACAAAAAGAAATTAAAAAATATACTAAAAATCGTTTACATAAAAAGTAGAGAGTCAGTAAACTTTAAAATTGCTTCAAAAGCAAAGAGATTGAGAAAAATCTACTATTTAGAGGATAAATTATAATTAAATTTGATAGAAAACAAAAGATGATGAAAACCTAATAATAAAATATATATTTCTTACCTTAACGTCACTGTATATTAACTTTAACACACACCAAATATTTGTTGCTGTTGTTGTGGATTGCTGCGGTGATCTGTTCTTGCTGCTACTGTTCTCGGTGCTGGTGAGACGTAAACTGAGAAACGATGTGTTTTCCAGGTCTTATATCTTCGTTGTTGTGACGTCAATGAATAGTCTTTTATTCAAAAACAACTGCTATATCAGTAAACATTTCTTGTGAATGCGGTTGAGAATTTTCTTAACAGAATTATAACTTCCTGTAAATGTGGTTTTATTGTTTTGAGAACTTTCTTATCAAATTCTAACTTCCCGTGTAACTGTCTGGGAAATATTTTATCAATTTTCAAGTTTCAACAAATGTGGTTTTGTTATCAGCGAGACTATATTATTTTGTTTAAAATTAAATTTTATAATGCATGATACAGGGTGGTGTCTTAATGGTTACAATCAATTTATTTTTCTTCAGCGTATTCTCTTGGTGCGCAAGTTTGACGATACCATTAAACTCCTTCGGTCTCTAATAACGCTTTACAACATATATTAGGTCAACCACGTGACCATTCAGCATGTAGCTCTAATTTTCCTGAAATTTTAATATGTAGTGTAGTTTAGTATGTTATTCAAGGAATTGACGTTAAAACATGGTGTTAGAAATATTTTTTGAGCTAGAGTGTTTGGTTAGATATCAAACTAATCTGTTTGACTTATGAATCAATAATCTGAAGTCTGTTTGTTTGTAGGTGTTTTAGATGCAAAGATACAACCTTTTTAACCTTGAAAAGGCTTTTGGTCGAGTGAACAAAACCTGTAATGTATATTGTGAAGCAAATAGAATACAATGGCATCAAAATTTTTCATATTGCGTCTATAACTAAACTTCCTCCAGATCAAAATGCGATAAGAAGTTTGACGGTACCATTAAACTCCTTAGGTATCTAATAACGTTTTACAACATATATTAGGTCAACCACGTGACTATTCAGCATGTAGCTCTGATTTTCCTGAAATTGTAATATGTAGTGTAGTTTAATATGCTATTCAAGGAATTGACGTTAAAACATGGTGTTAGAAATATTTTTTGAGCTAGAGTGTTTACCCACAACCCCCAGTTTTCCCTGTTTAAATCGGACCAATAGCAACAAAGATGGACGCTAGTGCCACGTTCATCATTCTCTACGTAATATCGTTTTTCCCGACGTCAAACGTCAAACTTCAAACGTCAAACGTCAAACGTCAGTCGTCAAACGTCAACGTCAGTCGTCAAACGTCAAACTTTTCGGTGCACATACCCCCATTTTTCCCATTTAAATCGGACCAATAGCAGTGAAGATATACGCTAAGGTCCTTATGGCATTGCGCATGATTTTTTCTTTTCAACTTTAATCTATATCACGCTCTCTTCATAATGCCGTTTTTCCCATTTAAATCGAACCAACGATAGCTGAGATACACGCTAAGGTCCTTTTGTCCTATCATTGCGCATGATTTTTCTCTTGTATGTTAATCTATATCACGCTCTCTACATAGCCCCCTTTTCCTCATTTAGATCGAACCAACGATAGCTGAGATACACGCTAAGGCCCTTGTAACATTGCGCATGATTTTTCTATTCGACGGTAATCTATATTACGATCTCTACGTAATGCCGTTTTTCCCGTTTGAATCGGACCAACGATAGCTGAGATACACGCTAAGGTCCTTTTGTCCTGTCATTGCGCATGATTTTTCTCTTGTATGTTAATCTATACGCCGATCTCTACGTAATACCGTTTTTCCCGTTTGAATCGGACCAATAGCAGTGAAGATATACGCTAAGGCCCTTTTGGCTTTATCACTACGCAAAAATTCTATTCGACGAAATCCCGGGGCCACGGGCAGCTGTCTAACGACCGTTTTTGGCAAAATGGTGCGGTTTGGTTAGATGTCTTTTCGCAAAATGATGAAAATGGCCTCGTTTACGTGAACGCCATATCTCGTAGGTTATTTGTCTTTTCGCAAAATGATGAAAATGGCCTCGTTTACGTGAACGCCATATCTCGTAGGTTATTTGTCTTTTCGCAAAATGATGAAAATGGCCTCGTTTACGTGAACGCCATATCTCGTAGGTTACCTCTCACTCTTACACGTTGAATTCCCTATGTGGGGTCATACCCGCTTTGTCTATCTACTCATCAAATTGGTAAAATTTTAGATGGTATGTAGGTTTATAGATAAAATAAAAAATATAATTATAATGAAGAGTAAGAACTTTGAAATTTTAATATACCTAGACTAAAATATTTAGTAATTAAAATTTTTTATAGGAATTAAAAATTATGCTCGAGTTTAAATGTTGTACCTGTTTTTAAGTGGTTTTGATTTACTTTAGATCTGTTCCAACAATGCTCAGAAATGAGTTACTGACATCAGGATTATGCCATAGCATCTAATATTTTTGAAAATACCAAACTATACAAATAAGGCAATAAAAAAATGTCATTAAAATAAAAGATTTCTGGTTTGTATGCAACAAATGATATAAGTTAGAGGATAACACGATTGATAATTACAGGCAAATATAACTTCATATAGGTAAACTATTTAAATGTACACCATTTCTTAGGTAAAATTTCTCATCGAGTATATTAACTGGTTGATCCGTTTTTCCGATTCAGACTTTTAAAGCTAAGAACCATTTGTCTTTTTATCTTTATCAAATTTTTATTGTACATTTCCATAATGATGTCAAGTAGTTACTTCATTAGAACAATAAAATTTTTCCTTTTGACGGATTTTGTGGAAAAAAAAAATTACAAATGTTTTGCTTACTTCATACTTCATAGTATTTACAATTGGGTACAAAATCAACCATTTTAAAGTATTCTTTGGATAGTCTTAGACATTGAAACAAAATATAAAACAAATTACAGTCGTAAAACTTTATTACAGGTAAACAAAACAATATAACTTTAAAAAGTTTATATTTACCTTGCCTTAAAGAAGTGTTTCGAGAACAATCGTTAAATTGACATACATCCTTCCAATTTATTAAAGTTGCAGTTCTCAATTAAATACATTTTTTTAAAAAATCACAAATAAAATATTCTTAATTTTATTAAAACCGTTTCATAATGACGGAAGACGAAGTGACAGTTTGTTTGATTTGGTACAGTGTTGCCAGAATATGTTTTTGTTATGTACCAGATTTGTCTAAAAAATGTACTTAAATGTATCAGATTTTTCGAATTCTATGTGCAGTAACATCTAATTCATTGAAGGAGAAAAAAAGGGGTATTTATTGATAACGAATCCAAACAAGGAACACAAAATATATATTTTACACGTGAACACTGATGCACGCAGAATGTACTACATCTAGTACAATTGTGAATTGCACTATACTAAATTTAACTTCGAAATTCCATCGAGGTAAACAATGATCGGCGCGTGATACACACGTGCTTACCGACGCAGCGCTCATCTATTGGTCAAATAGTCGAGGATCTTCACACTACAACTTATACAGCGGTGTACAGATCCGAATCTTTAAACCAGTTTTTCGTGTCTAGAGTTGACGCATTAATGTTTAGAGTGTTTTAAATTTTGTGTTACCTTTTAATTGCTTAGATTGTTTTGGTTTGCATTTTTTTATGAGTTATATTTCAGTAAATTATTTAAAATTTATAGGCTACAAATTGTAGTTGAATATTTTCATATTTAAGTTATATTTGAAGGTAAGGTTGTGTTTGGGTACTTTCATATTGGTATTAAAATGTAAATTTTCAGTTGTTTCGAAGTATTTGCTGTAGCGCGTGGATTAAAAAAAATAAGCTTTCAAAATGTCCAGCATCGATTCAGCAGATAATCCGTTCAATATAAATAATAAATTGAGCCCACCAGGAAAACGTCAAAAAAAAACTCATTTTAATATAAATACAAAAGAAATGATTTTGAACGTTTACAAGAACGAACTACAGCTTGATCCAACAATACTCTTAGGTAAAATAGCTGCAAGAGTAGCACTAAAAACAGGTGTCTGTAGTCGCAGTGTTCGAAAAGTGATTGGTGAATATGAAAAATCTGGAACTTTTTTTTGCGCAAAAAAAAAAGTGAATCGGAAAAATATATTTGCTACACTTTCGGATTTTAACAAAAATTCTATCCGCTGAAAAGTTCTAGAAACGAAATACCTACCATTGATAAAGTACTGTTAATGACGATTTAGATTTGCCTAATTTTAAAAGAACAACGTTTTATAAAATGATAAAAAAATAAATTTTAAATTCAATAAACGTCAAAAAACAGCTTTTTAATGGATCGGGTCAAAATAAAATGTTAGAGAAGGGACTACTTAATACAAATTAGAAACTAGAGAGACCAAAACAAAACTATTTATTATCTGGACGAAACTTGGATAAATGCAGGCCACACAAAATCTAAAGTTTGGGTTGACGAGTCAGTAAC
>OV651827.1:10542890-10712890 GCA_927349885.1 Psylliodes chrysocephalus
TACCACCTTGTCCGATTTATATGATTCTTTTTTTGTTAGTAAGGGGGTAGCTCAGGGGTAGTCCCATATAAATTTGGTTAAGATGTGGTGATGGCATCTGCACGTTTTTGAAGTCGGTTTATTTAAATTTTTAATTTCTAATACTTGTTACTTTATTAATTGGAATATTATTTATTATTATCTATTATCTACACTATCCGTCGAAAAAACTCCAACTCCGTGTGTATTGCACATGTTTATGTTTCAAATAAAATTAAAGTTAAGAGACACCGAAAAATTTATTAGTTCGGTGTAGCCTAATCTCCGTTTATGGGATCCAGAACACACAGATTACTTTTTCTTAATATACAATGTCACACATAAAGTGCGCGTCATATGGGAATGTTCTTTTTTAAATGATGTAGATACATTTTTACTTTGCCATCATTTGTTGCTTTAAAAATTATAATGAATGACATGTAAATAGTCAATTACGTGACTTTTTATAAATGTCAAAATTGACACCATATACCACAGTATAATACACTCTTCTAGATCCATTATTCAAAAATATATGCACGGCACTGCGACTATTTTAGAACTGATTGAAGAGATGTGTGAATTCGATACAGCAGCCCAACTTTTCGACCGCGATTCTGTATCTCGGATACGCGTATCTGGCATACAGTATCCCCGTGTGAAAGAGCTCTAAGTATTTTTCAGATACGTCAAAAATGCTTCAGTAAATTGGTTAAAAATTTCAGTAAAGTTATAGTAGAAAAGATTGGCGTTATTTTATAAAAATTCGCTTAGGAGCCCACATTACAAAATAGTTAATTTCCTTAAGGTGAAATTAATCAAAGACGGTATTTTAAAATCA
Organism: Psylliodes chrysocephalus; assembly: GCA_927349885.1. Lineage (NCBI taxonomy): Eukaryota > Metazoa > Arthropoda > Insecta > Coleoptera > Chrysomelidae > Psylliodes > Psylliodes chrysocephalus. The sequence goes on from OV651827.1 coordinate 10,543,750, forward strand.
AATAAGAAAAAGACTGCTAACGGAATTTCCAAAGATAAAAAGAAGCCTTCAAATGATATCATACCAAAAACTAGGTTTAAATTTTGGGAAGATTTAGCAAAAAATGATTGTGAAGATGATAACGATAAAGTAGAAGGTTAAAGTACTGAGAACTGATATTACTAACAGATTTAATGTTATGCAATTTAATTATGATCTGTAGCTTTTATGTTTTTCCTTCTTTTTTTATATTCTATTTTTTATCATTACTTAAAATTGGTTAATAACAAAATTAATTTTTATAAGTAGTACCTCGTTAATAAAGATTTCAATTTATAAAACAAAACAAAAATAAAATAAATGTGAATGATCATTAATTACCTAGGGCAATATGCTGTAGTAATACACAATTGAAAATAGTACATTATATACCTAGGGTGAGAAGTGAGCTATTATTTACCGAGCACTTTTATATCCTGAGGCGCGTAGCTTTCTCAGCCGAGGTATATATAGAATTTTTTTTACTACTAACATTAATATATTAGCAATTTTAATTTTGACATAAGTAATTTCCTAACAATTTGTTAAATATTTCGAAATATCAAGCAGACTGGAGCGTGTTTCTAATCAGACTGGCTTTATTTATGTAAAAATTTGGCATGTGTCAAATTTTGGTATGATTCTAGGAAATATCCCATTGCATTTTTGATATTTTAATGACATGGATTTATTGGTATTAATTAATAATTTTTAAAGCCGGTGTTGAATTTCCTAGTTAATATATATTTTTACTGTTTACACTGATATATATTATTATATTTGATTTGATTAGATTTGATAAACCCAGCTTTAGTTATTTCCTACTTATTTTTCAAATATTTCAAAATATCAAGTAGTCTGGGAGTTTAGTTGTCAAATTAACAAAATGAAACTAATGAAATTTAGATTCATTATTTACCTAGGTTTTTTTTTATTATCATTATTTACCTAGGGTGAGAAATATTACTTCTCATTAGAGGAATGGAGTAAATAATGGTGATTTCTCATGTTAGTAGTAAAAAAATAGATTAATAAGTGGTAAGTTAAAAAGATTATGATTTTTATATCAAATTTTTAATTATATTGAATAAAAATTTAAAAAAATCTCAAAATTGAAGTATTATCTTTTAAAATGACTATAAACAGTTAAACCTGGAACTTTCAATGTCGATTTTCATAACCACAAAATTGACATATCGAAAAATCTAAATTTCTCGAATTCAAGTTTATTACAGTTACCACCTTTGTGCTTAGCACGGCAGTATAAGCGTTGTATGAAGATAATATAGTAGGGTAACCTTATGGACAAATCATTGGAGGACGATGGACATAGAATGTAGATAACGATACTGTATTTGTGGTCCAAGTCAGGTCTTTAGGTCATGTCTGTGCTCGAGTATGAATTATAATTTAAAATCTTCTTTTTCATTTCTACTTGTCTTCGGTAATGTATTTTTATAGTTACAATTTACTATTGCAAATTATTACAAAAATGTATTTGAAGGTCACATAAATTGCCTAAATAATCAATATATTAAAATAAACCAGTTTTTGTTTGAAAAAGGTTGAAAGAGTTGAAATTGGGTGGAATTGTACTATAATTTTTTTCTATATTGTGGTTGGATGTTGGATTGATCGCTGATGGTTAATTAAAATTTGAGTTTTACGCTGTTAATTTTTATTCACTTTTATATAATGGTATCAACTTAAGAATAGGACATGAACAACTGAAGAATATTGTTCAAAATGAGACGAATAGACGAAAATAAAAATTGCTTGGATAAAATGTTCTGAAATACAGGAAGTTGAAAATTAAAAAATTAATAATGGGTATAAATATATAGGTAGTTATAATTTTATTATTCAATATAATTTTACTAAAATCGGCACTGACAAAATTTAACTAACAGATTTTTTTGCTGTTAGGTAAACTATAACATAATACCAAACACGTTTAGTGAAATTATACTAAGTAATAAAAACATGTAAGCCACTAATTTTCAGTTTTCACCTTTTAAGATCATTTGAAACGAATCGAGTACCAATTTATGGTAGCGGAATCAGTAGCACATTTAGTATTATTTTCGAAAGGCAAAATTTAAAATTTTTCATTTATTTTTTTTTTAACTTGGAAATACTTTGCTGCATGCCCTACAGTGATGAAGCGCTCGCAACGAAGGCGTCTTAAAAAATAAATTATAGAAAATGCGAATGTTACATATTTGATTAGATAATTAACAGACATAAACCTTCATTGCTCAGGACGTTAAGTGCTCAACTTTGGATTTCGTGAAGTTGTTACCGACTACTACTATTTTTTTCTGAACTGTTATCAAAATACTACAAAATTTAGCATATTTTTTCAAAATAAAAAAGAATTTTTTTAACTGTAATTGAATCCGGGTTGGGAAATCCAAACATGAACGCTTATTGACTTAAGTCTTGAAGGCACTTATATTAAGTTAATTATCTAATCAAATATGTGACGTGGCTTTTTAAAATACTATCATTGTGCGCTCCACTGCTGGTGTGTCCATCTTCTACAAGAGAAAACATTTGTAAAGTTGCCTTGCACAAATGTGTACCAAAAAAGGGCAACTGGCACTTCATAAGCCTTTTTCGTTTAAACGTCTCATTATTTGAACACTAAGCGCCAGCATGGGAAATATATGTTAAAGTTAGTTTTAAGAACTTTTAACATTCAAATAAAAACAATTTATAAATCTATTATTAAAATCCGTGTTGGAACAAAACATAAAATTGTTGAATTTGAAAGATAATATTCTAAAAATGGAAAGGACTTCGGTCGAGAGCCTATTGGACTGAATATTTGGTTCAATCAATGACAATTATTAATATTACTATTCTTAAATATTTTATTTAATTTGCTTGTAAATTTATGTGTGAATATATTTATAAATTACACGGTTAACAGTGATTTTGTGGACGGGGGTTTAAGAGCGTTTTTGGGCGAACGTTTTACCAATTTCAAATCGCTTTTCTGGCCTATAAATCTTCAATTGTTTTAAAAAGAATAAAATAAAGTAGTTCTGTCTAAAACTAAAATAAATTTGCTATCTCGATTATTTCCAAACTTTTCCTTAACGCCTTAGTTGTAAGTTTCACATTACATTTTTTTTTAATTTGCTATTTCTGTGGAATCAATAATTTTCACTTGCGTTATTGTTGTTCTAAAAAAGCAAAATCTGACTCACGTTTTGCTTGATTGGCTTTAATTTTTAAAATAGTCGAAATAAAAAAAAAATTAAAAAAATAATAATAAGACATTAATTTATTTATTTAATCAGTTAATCAGTCTAAGCTAACTAAAAGGCTGTATTCTATAAACAATGAAAAATAGTGATTGTTGTTTTGAACTACTTAAAACATTTTCACTCGAACGGCGTGCATGATTCAATTTAAAAATACTTTCCAGAATAAAACCACGTGTTACAGTTTTGACTTCATTTATTACTAAACATCCAAGTCATATACAAAAACGTTAATCCAAAATCTAAATTAAAAGTAATAACAAATTGCCTATCTACTAGGGTCGGTAACCAAACGTATAAACAGAATGGGCGGATTTTGTTCATACTTAACATTACACTCGCGCACTGACAATTAACCTGGATTAAATATAACTATAAATACAAATATTTACAAACAAATATAATTTTCTAGTGATAAATTATAAAAAAAAAAAATTTATAAGATTTTCTTTTATGTTCAAAGTTAGGACTATATAATTATTGTGTCATTCCTAGAATTCTGTACTAAATAAGAGCACTGATTTTGGAAATAAATTTTAACCATTTTGACAAGTTGTTGAACCTTGTAACATTGCATAATGAAATATAAAGACTAACTGAATGTCTGCCACAGATAGACCACTTGTAGGTCTATCGATTTCGTCTTGAGCTATTCCTAAAGAGCAGAGCTATTTAAAACTTCCTTTCAGGGTGATTTATTTCAACACTCAGAGCCAGCCGGGAAAACATTTTTTCTTATATTCATGATCAACAGCCAAGATACATTTGGAAGTTGCTAATATATCCCTGTGACTATTTTTTTTTAAATTTGTTTTCCAGTGTTGATTGATTTTTCCCTGATTAGTGATTATTGTTCCTTAACTCAATATCTTGCAAATTGTTATTTTTAAATAAATAAAGATGTTTTTAACTATAATAGGTAGGTGATAGAGGCCATGTGCCTGAACGAAAAGAAGACGTAGATGGCGTATCTGCATAGTATTAAAAATTGACTACTTCATTAAATCGTCACTAGATGCCGCTCGAGATTGCATCCAACACTTTTTACTGTTGCATTATCCTACTATATTATCTTCATACAACGGTATAAGTATCAAAACATTTTTTTTTCTTCGAAGAGTAGGCTTATGTCAAATAAACTTAAAATATAACGAACGAAAACGTAACCCATTTCTAATAAAATTTTATTATTTATTTTATTTTGGTGTGATCGTAGAAAAAATCTTGTGTGTAATTCGAGCAAAAAGTACTTTGACTGTTTCGATAACTTTTTGTCTTTTACTTTTACTTGGGGTCGATTTCACCGTTTTGTTAAACGAAGTTTAAAATGCTAAATGAAGATTAAAATGACATTTTTATATTAACAAAAACAAAGTTTAAATTACTTAATGGAGATTAAAATTACATTTTTACATTAACAATGACACAACGGTGGAATCGGCGCTTGGCTAGCTATATATTGATAAAGTGTTGTTGCCCTCATCATAAATGAATCGTGCTAACAAATAAAGTCAAAAGAACGTCTCATAATTTTTCATCTTTTAGTTACCTATCAAAATTAGATACTACAATACAAGTATTTAAGTCCGGCCTAGAACATATCCCTACTCCTACCACCCAGTTTTTCAGTTTTGACAAAATTCGCGCAGCGACAAATTCTTCCTATGTTATCTCTACCCTTTCTAACCTCTTTGGTGTATTCTCATGAAGTACACCAATATTTCCAGTTAATGAACCTTAAATGTCAGTGTAAATCAAACGTCTTTTAAAAGCTGATTCAAATTGTCGAGCAGAAGGATTATTGTTAAATCCGCCCCTACTTCTTATAGCACTAAAAAAAAAATCCAAATGATCTGGGGATAATTTGTAACTGAGCAGAAATTCTAAGACGGGGTTTTCACAATCAATTAAATATTCTTAAAATTGAATGTAACTTTTTATATTAATCATAATCCCCAAAAACCCTGTTTTAGATTGAGATTCTATAATTTTCTGCTGATTTGGTAAATTTAATTGAGCAATATATTCAAAACAACTTTCAAGCTAGGATTTTATTAGGTTGATAGTACCTTTTGAAAGAGGTTTTCTATATTGGGATTTAGAATATCAGTTTCTACAATTGAAAATATCGAATACATTATTGAACAATAAACAAAAATTTGCTGTCATTCAGGAAATTTCAAATCTTGTGATAAAAAAAGAAAAGCTAACACTACGACTAAATGTTTGTGCAGCTATATTTACCTTCATCTTTTCTTTTTGCCAATTTATATGCCTAAGACTAATTTTAGTTGCTGCATGCAGACCTTCCAAATTCTGTACTTTAACTAATTTTTCAAAATATTCTCAATTTATTAAACTATTATTATAAATAAATACTTTTTTAGAACCCAATCTATTTCTTACTAACTTTAACATATGGCTAGGATCAAGAAAAATGAATTTTTTTTATCAATATTTCCATATTTATAAGTAAACCATGTTTTACCTTCTTTCTAGATTTCTATGTTCTTAATTTATTTAATAAGTGATTTAGCTCAAATTGCTAATTTGTGTGGATTCAAAAATTGACCAGGACAAATAAAATCAGAGTAGCTTTACCTGTTCGCAAGCCAAGATCTACTTTAAGATAAAATGAAAGATATTAAAATAAGACAACGACAAAAAAAAGTTGAGAGCCACCAAGTTCTTCAGTAACTTGGAAAACTTATCTGATTTTAAATGTCCCGTTTAATTGAGTCCGTCTCTGCCAATAATCTACTATGTAATAATAAATTGTTTTAATTTACGGTCAAAAATATCTTACGCAAAAAACATTTAAGGCTTTTTGCTAACTTGTTTATCTCGGTATTTATACTCATGCATTTTAATTCAATATTTTTAATTTTTTCTGGTTTCTAGGTTATAACTTGGTGAAAAATTAATCCGTTTTAAAAAAATAATGTGTCAAAAGATTGGAAAAAAAGATACCTTTAAGAAGAGCTATCACATGATACCCCTTTCTATTTAAAATTTTAGAAGTGATATTCACCACCGCTTAGGGGATGAAACTGCACGGTTACAGATACTTGTAAAATGTCCCCCCCCCCCCCCCGTAAATATAAATTAACGTGTTTTTTTTTGTTTTAAAGATATTTTAAAAGTTATTTTGGGTGGCTAGTTTTAAAATGAAATCCCTGTATAGGCATCGCTACAGTATGTCGCTAATGTATGGAATAAATTCATTATTTCTAAAATAATCGACTTTTGAAAAAAATCCGAAAACAGGTCAATTTTAATTTTTGAATCGTCATCACATGATGTAGATGTAACGAACATTACGTCACCAATATTACCGTGGTGACGTAATCGGCAATTTTTTTAAATGCGTTTTACTAGAGTTTCAAGAAAGACCCCACACCAGCACGAGACAAGTTGCGCTGGATAATAATTTACACCATTCTACTGTTGCTAGCGTACTGAAAAAGGAGAAGTGGCATGCGTATAAGGTACATTTGGTCCAAGAGCTGTTAGAAGATGACTTTGATAGGAGAATTGAATTCTGTGAAACAATTATGGAACGATCTAACAAAGATCGTAATTTCATAAAAAATATACTTTTTTCGGATGAAGCAACTTTTATGCTCAACGGCCATGTAAACCGCCAGACATATCGATACTGGGCAAGTGAAAATCCCCATTGGATGCAGGAGTATACGACACAATATCCTGAAAAGGTGAATGTTTGGGCCGGCATTATAAATAATCAAATAATAGGGCCATATTTTTTTGAAGGAAACTTGACCGGTCCTCGATATCTTCAATTTCTTCAGGATTATCTATTACCACAATTAAATCAACTATTTCCAAATAGATGTGATTTGTGGTTTCAACAGGATGGGGCACCCCCACATTACGCCTTTGATGTACGAACCTACTTAAATGCTGTTTTTCCAGATAGGTGGATAGGAAGAAGAGGAACGATCGAATGGCCACCAAGGTCGCCAGATTTGACACCCTTAGACTTTTTTTATGGGGATACTTGAAGAGCAAAGTTTATCAAAGTCGTCCAAATGATATAGAAGAGTTGAAGGATCGCATCAGAACGGAGATTGCACAAATAACGCCTGAAGTTGTCGTAAACGTTAGAGACGAATTTACTGCTCGGCTGTCTTATTGCATTATTGCTGAAGGTCATCAGTTTGAACATTTAATATAATTTAATTGTTTTTTACTAAACAGTTTTATGTATTTTAGTAAATAAACAGTTTTGGTCGACTCTGTAGAAATAAATATTCAAATAATTACATCGTTGTAAAGACGATTAGAAGACCTTTCCAATGAGGTGTTTTGAAACACATGGTTGCATTTAAAAAATTGCCGATTACGTCACCACGGTAATACTGGTGACGTAATAATCGTTACATCTACATCATGTGATGACGATTCAAAAATTAAAATTGACCTGTTTTTGGATTTTTTTCAAAAGTCGATTATTTTAGAAATAATGAATTTATTCCATACATTAGCGACATACTGTATGATGTGTTCGTTGGGTCGCGTGAGTGAAGCTCTCTTAAGTAAACTAAAAATATTTCGCCTCTGTCGATGTCGACTCTCAAGCTTTAGTAGGAGCGGGTTAACGCGGTTTGCGCCTGGACTTTTATTTACCATTTATAAACTACTTTTATGGGGGCTTAAATATTGTTCTATTAACTCTTTTCTGGATATCTGTTGTTAAAGTATACTTGTAATAGATAATAAGCTAGATAAAAAAAATCGTTCTTTACTTTATTTTGAGGGTGAAGCGACCTTAGAGGCCTACCCTGAGGAGCCGCCACTGGTTTTTCCGTCTTGTTTTAGAAATTTTCTGACCTATTCTCGTATGTATCGCATTGGAAAGATCTCATATACTACATTGAAATTAGTAATTAATTATTAATATCTTTACACGCAATCGGAGTTACTAATAACCAAACATCAAAATTGAAACTTCTCAGTCTAACACAACATTTAACATGTACAACACTAGAATACAATTATTTTTAAATTCAATTGAAGACAAATTTATACTTAATTGCTTTTACAAGGTTGGTACAATAGTATGTATATTTCCTTGGAATCGACAAGGTAAACAATTATTATTTCAAGTAATTACTGCAATTATGTTTGTATCAACGGCATGTGCAGCAAGTTATATTGATGCAAAAAAAAGTTATTTGTTCTACGGTATTGAAGTTGCAATATTTGTATCAGCAGATATGATTATGAATTTGCTTTTTCCCATAGTCAGTATATATGATCTTATTAAAGAAAGAAAAATCTTTTGGAAATTATTGTCTTACTTGGATAATATTGTGAACTGCACTCTATTTATTTCAAAGATAAAACTATTATGTTATGCAACTTCATCTTTAGTATTTCTAAGTTATGCTTCATTTACAAATTTGGGTTATTGGATGCTTTCGTCTTATTTGAATTTTTTTCTGGGCTGTTATTGGTTACTAATAAATATACAAATTTACGTCATGGCTGGGTTTTTATTAGAAATTTCGCTACTTCTGAAAAAGAGGGAAGAGATTATTTGTGAGAGGCTTCAAATATTCTGCAATCAGCCGTTACTTACAAAGAATGAAATCGTATGTATAATTAAGATGTTTAAAAATACATATAAATATTTTGTTTTAGTTATTCTAAGTTTGAGTACTACTTTTGGGAAGAAAATTTTGATATTATTATTTTCCTTTTTTGCTACATTAATGGGAAGTGTCGATTATTTTTTAAATATGTATAATGCTGAAACTGGTTTTGTAACCGATACTATTTGGTATTTGGTTTCAGTAGTGGTAAGTTTTTCATATTCAATCTATAGTAATTTATACCAATTTTGTTATAACTGACCATTAATAAGCGGTCATAAGGATTAGCGTTGTATTTCTAATACTTGCTTCGTCAATAGTGTTAATTGGCTTTAAAATTCCAACTATGGTAAAGGGACTCCCTTTAACCATAGATGGAGACCACTGAGGTGCTTCCAAATAACCCATATTTAATGGGTCTTTCGACCTTTATAGCCGAGATACAGGGTATTTTATCAATTTGGCTTATTTCTTTCCAGACTCATAACTTATTAACCACCCTGTATATGTTTTTGACATTTGGCATACTTATTCACCGTAACTTACCAAATCTAAAAAGGTATAAACAAGAAACGAAATCTAGGTCCGTCTTTACAAAAAATTAATAAATTCGTCCATCCTTAAAACAACATCCTGTATGTCTGAATTTGAAATTTTTGTTTTCATATTTTAAAAGAGCACAAAAAACTGAATCCAATTATGTACATTTTATTTTTGCGCAGACGATTTTACTACTGAAATTATAAGTCCAAATTGTTATTTTTGAGCATTTTGGAGGTATAAACTGGAAACGGACAGAGTTTTATTAATTTAATTACGGTATATTTAAAATTATTTAAAGAAGTATATTTCTAAAAGCTACAGATATGTCATTACTTATAATTGTAAGCATCTAAACTATTTCAAAAAATAAATTCAGGTCCGGTTTAAAGCAAGCCATCCACGGTCGAACTTGTTGGTCGAGCATGTTGGGATCGAGCGGCTCGTCCGATATATACACCCAACCCAGCATGTATACCCGACTCCATCCACAGTCAAACAATATATTCAACATGTTGGTCCGACATTAGTATTACGATGGATTTCAACGCGGCAATAGCTGTATGTGGTGATGTTTTGTTGATTGTGGACAAAAAGAGAAAAAGAAAAGCGCCTCGTGTGTGGACCAAGCAATGGCTGCTACAGCGAAAAAAAATTAGCCACATGTCTTTACTCGCAGAACTGGCCACCAACGAGCCACAGGATTTCCGGAACTATCTTCGGATGGATCAGGACGTGTTTCAGGAATTACTTGGAAAAGTCGCCACCTTAATTCAAAAGCAAAATACTAACATGAGAGATTGTATAAGTGCAAAGGAGCGTCTTGTTGCCACACTGCAGTTTTTAGCTAGTGGAAGAAATTATGAGAACTTAAAATTTAGTTGTGCGATATCTGCACAAACGTTAGGACCTATAATTCCAGAAACATGTGCCGCTATTTTTGATGTTCTTAAAGAGGATTATTTAAAGGTAAGCACGCCATGACTGAAATAAATTGCATGTGTGTAAATTGTCAGAAATAAAATATACCTAATAAGAAATAAGTGGAGGAGTAAAAAAATAATACTTTTATTGAACTATAACATAAATTATTTATTCTTAAACAAAGTAATTCGTTGGGTTTGTTCAATGCTCAGCACTTCCAGCATCAGGTAGTAGCAGAAACTGCCCTATTTCTAGTCTCTCGTCTGGATTGTTGCTTCTTTCAACCGAAGCGGGGGATGAAAAACTTCCAAATCCTGTGGAGTGACTATTTGAAGTATTTGCTTTCAATGCATTTGCTGCGTCTGAACCGTGTGTGTATGTAGATGCAGGTGGATGACAGGTTAACATTAAGGTTGATGTAACAACAACAGATGACGGTAACGTAGACACTCTGGTTGTTCCTTGAGAAAAATATAGGTGAGGGTCATTGCTGTAATGTTGGTGCGGAAAATCGGCTGATCCATCGAAGTTGTGTGCGTATGAAGGGTGAACATCGATATGAGGGCGATTATAATAGAAGTCTGAACGGTAAGGTTGAGACTGGGTATGCCTGTTCATAAAGTTTGAATTGTTATGAGTAGGATTATTAGGCTGCTGGATTTTTTCTTGTATAACGATTGTAGAATGGTCTTTTAAATTGCCTAGTTTTCCGTGAAAGAGAACGTCTGATATCAGTTTCCCAGCTATCACCCGTTGACGGCGATCCATGTCCTGTAGCTGAAAGGATACGTTATTTCCGAATGCTCTAAATGATGAGTCTTGGGTTAGTACAGAGGTTGCCACATCCAAGAAATTTTCTTTTTTCTTCTCAAATTCATTCACGGACTTCCTCTTCCTGCATTGTACCGGTGTGCGTGAAGATGATGTACGTGGTGTTGCTACATCACTGATAGCGGAATGTGGACGGCTTGTGTTCGTTGACGAATTTGCATCTTCAAATACGCTGGACGCATCGTTAATCTCCTAAAATAATACAAAGTTGAGTTAGCATTATTAAAATTATGATAACTTATGTAATAATATAATAATAGTATTAATAATATTAAAAAAATAATATTAATATTAATCACTCTATTAAATATATTAAAATTCTATTAAAATACATTAATCTGTTAAAATACATTAATCTGTTAAAATACAGTTTTTTATTACAGTTTTTTGCTAACGAGCTGGACTGGATAAACATTGCAACAGATTTCAACAAATACTGGCAAGTTGAAAATTGTGTCGGTGCATATTGCGATTCAACAGCCTAAGGGAAGTGGTTCATATTTTTATAATTACAAAGGATTCTTCAGCATTGTTCTGTTGGCGGTGGTCAATGCTAATTATAAATTTATTTACGTAAATGCTGGAACAAATGGAAGAGTATCCGATGGAGGAGTACTTCTTCAAACAGATTTCGGGGAATTGTTGGAACGTAAGCAATTACATTTGCCTTCACATACAAGCTTCCCCAATCAACGAAATGTTTGCTTACCTTTCACATTTATTGGTGACGAAGCTTTCCCTCTTAAAGAAAATTTGATGAAGCCGTACCCAAACCAAAGAATAACACACGATGAAAAAATATTTAATTATAGGATATGCCGTGCTGGGCGAGTAGTTGAGAATGCGTTTGGCATCCTTGCCAGCAGGTTTAGAGCATTACAGACAAAACTAAATATGGATATACAGAAAACAGAAATAATTGTACTTGCATGTTGTGCTCTACATAATTTTTTACGACGAAGAAGTCCGTCATATTTGACTCCAAGTTGTGTGGATTTTGAAGATACTACAACAGGCCAGCTCACAGAGGGTGAATGGAGACAGTGTGTTCGTGAACTACTGGGTCTTAGGCAAATAAGGCCAGATCGAGCCGGTAGAGAAGAATCATTGGCTAATGTTGTCCGAAATACGTACAAATCTTTTTATAACAACGAAGGAAGTGTTGCATTCCAAGAACAAATGATAAACAAACGCTAGTGTTGTTTTACTAACGTGCAGAGTGTCCTCGAAAATAATGCATTCCTTTAAGGCGAGGTATACAATTTATATACGCTACTGAACAAATCCATTTAAGGAGTGCATTATTTACTCGTACACTCTGTATACTCTAAGTATTGCAGTGGAAAGCAAATGTCATTTAGTTTAGCATTAATATGTTTTTACGGTGTAAAAAAAATAAAGGTCGATAATGTTTTACTATTGTAAAATGTTCAACAAAGCTAAACACCACATTTACGACGTTTCGGTTTATCAAAGTAAAACCATTATTTACATTTCAAAAGAAAAAATGTTCAGTTTAGTTCTACATTTTATATTACTAATAAAATAAATGTTTAGACTACCTACAAAGAGTTTTTAATACAATAAAATACTTACACTGGCGTTTTCTCTTTGAACTTCTATGTCCTCGTCTTCACTGTCATGCTCGTCTGCATTTTGCTGCGATACCTCAACGCTGCTTGTATTTACCAACGAGGAGATACCTTTTCTTGCGATTTCTTGGTCCCTAATAAATGACATGAGGTCATAGTACCACAGCGTCGGTTCGTATACTTCATCTTGGGCACTGCCGGTTTTGCTTTTCGATTTTTCTTTTTTCTTACTTTCTCTCCGAAAGGAAGCTCTCATAAATTCTATTTTACTTTTCACGAACTTTTCGTCGCTTTCTGGAAATACTTCCTTTGCTTTCTCAACTAATGCAGCATACCCTTCTTTCCTTATGTGCTTGTTACAATAATTTTTACTTCTTATATCCCATAACGCGCGGTGTTCTCTATACAATTCTATAAATTCTGTCCAGAATTGTTTGTTGTCACTCGTCATTTTGAAATTAAAAACGAAGACTAGTTTTAAACCTATACATACAGAACACGAAACAAACTATATAAATTGTTTCTACTGAAGGCACATGCATCTGTGTCAGGTGATTTGCTTGACGTTCATCCATCCACGGTCGAACATGTCCCAACATGTTGGGCGCGCTGTTGGAGTTGGATGTATCTACCCAACCGAGCGTCCAACCTGACAAGTCCGTCGAGCTTGTTGGAAGCTAGCACATCCACGATCGTATATATCGGACGAGCCGCTCGATCCCAACATGCTCGACCAACAAGTTCGACCGTGGATGGCTTGCTTAAAGGGCCAAAAATCAGAATTATTTTTTTTTCGACCGCACCCTGTATAAATTATTCCATGTAAGTTTTAATAAATAGTATGTAGAATAATAATATGGAAAGAGACTAACATTCAGTAGAACAAATAATAACATTTACAACTAAAGGAAAAACACATAAATAATAACTAATTAATACATAATAAACAAATCAAAATAACAACTAATATTACAAAGAAATACAAATGTTGGAAATGAAGTAATAAACCTTATTACTACTAAAAACTACAAGAGTTGTTCAAAATGACCTACATTTTGTTCGATGCATTTTCTTGCTCGTTTTAAAATATAGTTGACGGCTTTTCTGAGTACATCGGGATTATTTTTCATTTCTTCGCACGCGTTTTCTATCCTCCCAACTAGTTCTTCCCTACTATTTATGGGAGTGGAATATACTTTTGTTTTTGGATGTCCACAAATGTGGTAATCCAGCGGATTAAAGTCAGGCGATCTTGAAGGCCAGTGATTGGGAGCACCTCTGCCTATCCACGTATTAGGAAAATTTTCATTCAAAAATTCTCTCACAATTAGCCGGTAATGCGGTGAAGCACCATCATGTTGAAAATATACACCGGCTATATCTACATCTGCATCGTCTAATAGAACAGGCAACATATTTTAAAGAAAATCTGAATAAACTTCGCCAGTCAGTCTGTGAGGGAAAATATGTGGTCCAATTAATTTATTATCAAAAACGCCGCACCAAATATTTACTGAAAATTTGTATTGTGAATGGGTCTCTCTTACAGCAAATTGATTTTCTGTCGACCAAATGTGCGAGTTTCGTAAATTGAACACGCCGTCTGTTGTAAACTGGGCCTCATCCGTAAATTAAATATGCATCTACGTACAATTCGCCGATTTCTAACCTGTACTTCCTGAATATGATATGGGTGTAAACGATGTTTTTTTAGTCGTCGCCATACGCTGGTATGAGGTACATTAAATGCATAACTACTTCTCCTTGTGTTTAGTTCTGGATTATTATTAACCATATTTATAATATTTTGTTCCACATTCAAATGCTGCCTTTCACGATGCTCGTTTAATTGAGCTGTTGGGAATCTACCATATCTTCTCATGTAATTAAAAACGCGAATAAAAGTTTTGAAATTTGGTGATCTTCGACCAGGAAATCTCAATTCATATTCCCTTTTTGCAGCTCGAGAATTACCATCACAAAAACCATAAATGTAAATCATATCTGCGTATTCTTCGTTAGTATATTGATTGGCATTTTTAATAATTACCAAATACAATAAAAAATATCACGGAAAATACTGAAAAAACAATAATGACTGACAGAAGATGCAAATACAAATGACATAAAAATGTGAAATGTCAATTCCAAGGCCTATAAGATAATCTAATAATAAAATAATTATATTATTTATTATTTACGAATGTAACGTTAGGTCCTAAATACCTCCTTTCGTATACTACATACACTGGCCTTCAAGATCGCCTGACTTTAATCCGCTGGATTACCACTTTTGAGAACATCTAAAAACAAAAGTATATTCCACTCCCATAAATAGTAGGGAAGAACTAGTTGGGAGGATAGAAAACGCGTGCGAAGAAATGCAAAATAATCCCGATGTACTCAGAAAAGCCGTCAACCATATTTTAAAACGAGCAAGAAAATGCATCGAACAAAATGGAGGTCTATTTGAACAACTCTTGTAGTTTTCAGTAGCAATATGGTTTATTACTTCATTTCCAACATTTGTATTTCTTTGTATTATTAGTTGTTATTTTGATTTGTTTATTATGTATTAATTAGTTATTATTTATGTGTTTTTCCTTTAGTTGTAAATGTTATTATTTGTTCTACTGAATGTTAGTCTCTTTTCATATTATTATCCTACATACTATTTATTAAAACTCACATGGAATAATTTATACGGGGTGCGGTCGAAAAAAAAAAATTCTGATTTTTGGCCCTAAAACCGGACCTGAAATTATTTTTTGAAATGGTGTAGATGCATACAATTATAAGTATTGACATATCTGTAGCTTTTGGAAATATACTTCTTTAAATAATTTTAAATATACCGTAATAAAATTAATAAAACTCCGTCCGTTTCCAGTTTGTACCTCCAAAATGCTCAAAAATAACAATTTGGACTTATAACTCCAGTAGTAAAATCGTCTGCGCAAAAATAAAATGTACATTATTGGATTTAGTTTTTTGTGCTTTTTTCAAATATGAAAACAAAAATTTCAAATTCAGACATACAGGATGTTGTTTTAAGGATGGACGAATTTATCAATTTTTTGTAAAGACGGACCTGGATTTTGTTTCTTGTTTATATCTTTTTAGATTTGATAAGTTACGGTGAATAAGTACGCCAAATGTCAAAAACATATACAGGGTGGTTAATAAGTTATGAGTCTGGAAAGAAATAGGCCAAATTGATATCTGTATCTCGGCTATAAAGGTCGAAAGACCCATTAAGTATGGGTTATTTGGAAGCACCTCGGTGGTCTCCATCCATGGTTAAAGGGAGTCCCTTTACCAATGAAACACCCTGTATAACAGAAAAAATAAAGTTATTCATATCAGATTAAGTATCTACCTTAGATTAAAGAGACCGAAGATGTAACATTGCACACTGCGCATGTTGTCTATTTTAACCCCAAGTAACCCACCAATTGCAAATCATTGTTTGCACGACGCCACTCGAATTGCTCAGATTTTTCCATTCAACGCTCACCTCCGCCTGAGTTTAATCAACATTGACAGCTGTTTTTTGAATAATTTGTTGGTGTTTTAGCAATTTAAAGTGTTCTAGTTATTCAATTTTAAGTTCAAAATGCCACGATGTATTTTGAAAAATTGTATACAGGGTGGACCAGATTTAATTTGCGTATACAGAGATCTCGTTAACCGTAAGATATACATTGTCGGTTAAATCCTCATAGACAACAGCCATCTAAGATGATGTTTTCTTATATTTTAAAAAATATGGCAGAGCATAGCAGTGTGAAAAAAATGAGAACTCGATATCAGGTTCGACATACTGATAATGAAATTAATGTTCTTGCCCAAATACATATTAACCCTGAAAATCTACTAGGCGAATAGCTAAAGAATGTGTAGTAGGAACCCTCCGTTAGGCGCCAGGTTTTTGAAACGCGGTTAGTCGCACTTTATATCCTAGATACATGTACGTATATGATGTGTTATTTATTTCAAATTTTAATAATTGATACCTAAATGAGTTTCTATAACATTGTACAAGCGATATTCACTTATCTGACAGTTATTAATAGAATAGTTGGAGCCAATTTGAACCAAATTCAAACCATTGTAAGGTATTGTAATTACACTCTTTCAATTGAAAAATTCTAAGGATAGATTGTAGAAAAAAACTTTGGCGCCCTAGACTTTCTAGTTTCGGGCTCTTCTTGAGGACTATATTTTTTTGGGAAGGATGCAATTTGGGCTCAAATTCGTAGTTGCTTTTCTACCAAAGATAGAACCAGTTTTTTAAAATATTCCCTCCGTGAGACGAATTCATTTCGATTCGCTAGAAAAATTATTTTTAGATCAAAATATAGGTGTTTTTTAAATTTAATTTTGTATTTAACAACCATTTATGGCAATGTAATTGACAAGTAGTCGGTGCAATTTATATTAAGTCTGGTTGTTAGGCGTTGTCAGGGCTTGTTTATTTAGACTTCGTTTATAGTTAGTTGAATATTACTGTTATTGACTAAAATCTACGATATAAAACATCGGCAAAAGAGTTAATTTTCGTTTAAAATTTTGTAAAAATGGATATCTTAGATTTTGTGAACGAAGAACTTGTTCCAGAAGAAGTGTTAAATGCAGCAAATAAGGCTGAAGCAAAAATAGTATCCAATAAATCTAATTCATTGTACGAGAAGGAGTATATGCTTTTTTGCCAATGGCGAAACAAAAAGCAGGTTAAAGGAGTTAACGAGAAGATAATAATGGCATACATATCAGAAAAATCAAAAAATGTGAAGTCTTCTTCATTATGGTCCTATTATTCACAACTTAAGAAGATGTCCGTTAAAGAAAATGTGGTTTTTAAATTATATTAAAAAATAAACGTTTGAGTTAATAAAAGGTTACTTTTTCAGATTTCACCAAGTGAAAGCATTTTAAAAGGACCAATCAGTGGGATATAGACCAAATAAATCAAATGTATTTAGCAGAGAAGACGCCGAAAAATTTTTAGATACTGCTCCTGATGACAAGTATTTACTGCTTAACGTAGCTTTGATAATGGGAGTTTCAGGAGGCTGCAGAATTTGCGAACTAGTAGCGATGTCCACTAATAATGTTGGCGACAGAGGAAGTGTATTAGTGGTGAAAATTACCGACACTAAAACTTACAGAGAAAGAATATTCACTGTTGTCAATGGAAGCAATAATATCAATGCAAATTGATGTGTTTCAGAAATATAAGAAATTGCGCCCGCAAAATGTACCACATACACGACTATTCCTAAACTATAAAAATGAAAAATGCACGGTACAGCCTGTAGGTTTCAACACATTTTCCAAAATGCCTCAGAAGATAGCAGAGTTTCTTGGCTTAGAAAATACGGGAGACTATACTGGACATAATTTTAGACGATCCTCTGCCTCTTTGCTGGCGGAAGCAGGCGCCGATTTATCGATATTAAAAAGACGTGGTGGATGGCGTTCTGACTCAGTTGCAGAAGGATATGTTGAACAGTCTATAAAAAATAAAATAGAAATTTCAAGAAAAATATTAGGTAATGAAGTTGCAGTAGGTGCACCTGAAAAAGCTGGGACACTAGCCAATAATAAATATAATATATCGGAGAATACATTACAAATTTCCAATTTAAACAATGAACCCATCGCCATCGGTACAAACATCGATTCTAACAATTGACCCATCCTTTCAAACGTAGTTTCTAATGTTTCAGAGCAACTAACTATTCCATTAAACAACGAAATAAAGCTCCAGTTTAATAATTTAAATAACTGTAACTTTTATTTTGATTATAGAAAATAATTATGCAAAGATAGTTTCCATTAAGTATTATTGTTTTTATTGTTTCCATAATTATTGTTACAAGTTGATTTTTATAATAAAACTTTTAGACTAATTCCATTGTTTATTATATTGGCTTTACATAATCTATGCACACATGCCTAAAGAGTGCTAATATCGATACCTAAATAGCGACTTCCACATTTGGCTGTCGACAGTAATATAGGTACATTATTAGGTTAACTAATAGTGACTTAAAAGTTTTTTAAGTCACTAGTGACTTAAAAAAAATTTAACTCACTCTTTTAGTTGCAAGTGAATAAAACTTCATTTGTTATTGTTGTTATGGAATCGATAAAGTCATTTTAATGTGTCAAAATTGGATAAAATAAATTATACAGGGTGTTTATTAATTGAGTGCCGATACTTAAGGGTGTGAATCCTTGGGTGATTTTAAGAAGAAAAGTTTATATCAACATATGTCGTAAATCTCTTAATTTTTGAGCTACAGGGTGTTACAGTTTTAAGAAAAAAATATATTTTTTTCATAATTTTCATATCACTGCAGATATTTCTATGAAATTTTGTAAACACCTTTTAATCATTAAGGAACATTTTTTGACGTACAAGATTTTTTTAAATTTTTACCAGTGACTTCCGTACGGGGTTTGAACTGAATATTTTTGAAGAAAAAAATGGTACGCCACTGCTTTTTCTAAAATCCAAAATTATTTTTGAAATATTCATTTATTTTTGAGCAAATTTGGCCCTTAGACTTGCTTTCGTACGATGCAAAATTTTTTTTTCTTAAGCTTCTTTTGATTTTTTGTTGAAATTTGGTAGGCACCCACCATGCGTGAAAACACTTATTTTGGGGCAAAAAATAATTTTCTACTTCCACCAGTGACGGCCACGTAGGCATCATATTGAATGTTTGGATAGAAAAAAAAAAACGTACACCTCTGATTTTTTTAAATTCTATGTATTTTAAAAATCGGGATTTATTTATAGTAAAATGAATATTCAAAATCTTAAATATAAAACGAAATTACAAGAGAATACAAACAACATAAAGAACCCAAATTATTTACAGTAATTGTTGGAAGTGTCCTCCACCCAAACGTATGCAAGCATCTACTCTTCTTCGCATAGACTGACGCACATTTTCAAAGATTCCTGGGGTGTTTCTTATGGTTTGGCAGCAGACTGTTATACGATTTCGTAACTCTTCTTCGGTTTGAATCGGCACTGCGTACACTAAGCTTTTCAGATGCCCCCAGAAAAAGAAGTCTAAACTATTAAGGTCGGGAGATCTAGGCGGCCATGACTGCGTTCCTCCGCGACCTATCCACCGATTGCGATAGGTGTGATTTAAAAATTCACGCACTCGTAAGCTAAAATGTGGAGGCGCACCATCGTGCATTAGCCACATCTGGTTTCTTAATAAAAGAGGAAGGTCTTCAAGCATTGGCGGCAGATCATCTTCAAGAAAGTGTAAATATGATTGTCCATCGCGTCTTCTTGGGAGAAAAAATGGACCTATCAAATAATCATCAATAATGCCAGCCCAAACATTTAATGAGAACTGTTCTTGATGATTTGACTCAACAATTGCATAAGGGTTTTCATCCGCCCATAAATGATTATTATGGAAATTTATTATTGAGTTTCGAGAAAAATTAGCTTCATCGGTAAAAAGAATGTGCCTGTCAAATAATGGATTTTCCAGCAGTTTTTGAAGAAACCACTCACAGAAATTAATGCGCAACGGGAAATCTCTAGGGAGTAATGCCTGGACTCTTTGAATGTGATATGGGTATAACAAATTTTCGATGAGAATTTTCCAAACAAGTACATGTGAAACATTAAATGTTGATGCGATTCTCCTCGTGCTAGTTTCGGGGTTCTCCTCAATTTCATGTAAAATTCCTTCTTCAAGTTCCGGTGTTCTTACTGTTTCATGGACTCCTTTAGCCCTGTGGTCTACTTTTAAAGTTCCGGTATTCTGAAGACGTCTTTGAATCCTAGAAAATGTTCTCGGATCGGGTAGTACGCGATTTGGATACCGCTCTTGGTATATCCGTCTGGCTTCGTACGCATTTCTGTCTGCAAGCCCATAAAATGCATGTCAGCTAATTCACTGTTCGTAAAATTTACCATTTTTTTTTGGTTTTAACTCTTACTCTAATAATAATTATTTATTAATGTAAAATTAATGTCAACTTTATTGTCTTTATGAAAAGGAACGTCAAAAATGATGACGCTTTACCCAGCCTACTAATGTTTATTTCATTTGCTTTAAGAGGGCAATAATGCGCTTACCATTTTTTTCTATTCAAAACGTAGAAAATTAATTTTTGTCCCAAAAAAATGTTTCCACGCATGGTGGGTGCCTACCATATTTCAACAAAATATCAAAAGCAGTAGGTATCAATGAATTTAAGGAAAAAATTTGACCAACCACTACAATGGTTTTTATTTTTTTACGCGAAAACGGTGCATCGTACGAAAGTAAGTTTATAAACCAAGTTTGCTCCAAAATAAATGATGATTTCAAAAATAATTTTGGTTTTCAGAAAAAGCAGTGGTGTACCATTTTTTTCTTCAAAAATATTCAGTTCAAACCCCGTACGGACGTCACTGGTAAAAATTTAAAAAAATCTTATACTTCAAAAAATGCTCCTTAATTATTAAAACGTGTGTACAAAATTTCATAAAAATATCTGAAGTGATAAAAAAATTATGATAAAAAGTAATTTTTTTCTTAAAACCGTAACACCCCGTAGCTCAAAAATTAAGTGAGTTACGACATATGTTGATATTAACTTTTCTTCTTAAAATCACCTAAGGATTCACACCCTTAAGTATCGGCACTCAATTAATAAACACCCTGTATAATTGACTAGATGATAAAAACGTTCAAATCTTTGTAAAAGCTATTACCTCTGTCGCCAGATATTTCTCATCAGGGCTTCATTTAGGAAATTATTAAGTTGTTCTGGCGTAAATGTTTTTGTATATGTCGGAGGCAAACAGTGAAATTAGGCATTCCCGGTAATTTCTAGTCAATTCAGGGAATGCCGGCAAACGCCGTAATCGTCAAATTTTTTCAGCCTTTCACTAACTCTTTTAGTCAATCCCTGTAATAGCTAATCTTTGTCAGTCAATTGTCGGAAAAACGAATATCAAGCTGTTACCTTATTTTCCTATCTCAGTCATTCCGTGTAATAACCAATTTAGGCAATCGGTGTTCTCACTTCATTTTTAATAGGTAAATAAAAAAACTTTATCTAGAATAATTTTGTGTTTTTATCAATTATATTCATTGCAAAAAGCGAACAAAGTAAATACAGAACAAAACAAAGAACAAACAATGAACAAAAAATTAATAGTTGTGTTAAAAACTATACCTAAATGTATAAAAATAAGAGAAATTAGAAAAAAATATATTATCTACTTATTGGCACAAGTTGTGCTTTTATGGCACCTTGAATCGCACAGAATTTTTTTTTAAAACAGGCACATCTGTTTGATAAGCATTGTTTTTTTGTCGGTTTACACATTTTAAGTATCCCTGACCTCCGACCAGTGATAATGCTTGTATTGCTTCGCGCTTTGACACAAACGGTATCCAGTCAATTCGTCGCGCGACAATTTATCGCGCGACCTTTCAGAGCCGACAATTCATCGCCACGACTTTTCATCGCTACGACAGTTTATCGCTACGACAATTCATCGCCACAAAAATATCGTATTGTATCTATGAATTATACAGTATGTCTGAAAAACAAACAATTTTTTTTGTGCTATATTGAATTATTCTTATAAGTACCAAATAAAATTATTTTTTCGAAAAAATTACAAAATATCTTACTCTAAATTACACAAAAATATGATTTACTTTTTTCTGCTAATCAAGTAGTTTTTACTAAGAAAAATATAATAAATATCAATAATGTATTATTGATAAGCCAATTTAAAGTGTATAAGCGGCAGTCGCAGGTTCTCAACAGTCCTTTACCTACTATTTAAAAAGGATTATCTTCATTAGCCAATTCGGGTAAGTTACCACATTAGTTAATAATAATAGAGAATTATAATTATCCTTTATTAATCCTTTCAAGGAGAAATTCATAGTGCAATCAATATTTAATTCTAAAAAGGATTATCTTCAATAGCTTGTTTAAGTTAGTATTTTAGATGCCCTGTTTATAATATATGTATATAAGGTTTAAATAAGAAATACCAACGAACTGTAATCATTCTTATTTTGTCTTTGTACGAGTTTACATCATTGTAAAATCTGAAAATGCCGTTACAATTTGTTGACAGCGAAAGAGGTCACAAAATGCTTTTATACAATGGCCATACACATTCTAGAGAAAAAATTTCTGGAGAAAAAGGTATTTGGAAATGTTCTCTATATCATAAATGGAGATGTACCGGTCGCATTCATACCATAAGCGATGAAATTGTGAAGAGTACCGAACATAATCACGTGTCAGATAGTGCTGATGCCGAAGTAAGAAGAGATGTTAAAAAAATGAAAGTTTTAGCTGAACAAAGTGGTTCCACTACTCAACAAATCATTGCAAAGGTTTCCGAGGGTTTATCATCATCGGCTGCAGCCAGATTACCACAAGTGAGTGCAATGAAAAGAACTATTCAACGAAAAAAGGAAAAGACAGAAGGAATTCCTGCGATTCCAAATTCTCTGCTTCAATTAGTTATTTCACAGGAATATACACTGAAAAGCAGTGGTCAGTTATTTTTAATGTACGACAGCGGCCCATCAGAAGATCGAATATTAGTGTTTACAACAGCAAGAAATCTTGACTACATGTTGGAGTGTGAACACTGGTACGGAGATGGAACTTTTACAACAGCCCCTAATATGTTTTCCCAAATATATACAATCCATGGCGTCAAATATTCAAATACCATTCCAACAGTACATCAATTCTGCCGAATAAAAGAGAAGAAAGCTATAGACGTTTATATGCAGCATTAAAAAATTTTAAACCTGAACTTTGCCCTACATCTTTTTTAATGGATTTCTAAAAAGCAGCGATGAATGCGGTACGAAGTGAATTCCCTAATACTCAAATTCGTGAATGCTTTTTTCATTTTTCTCAGTGTATATGGAGACAAATCCAGAATAGCGGATTTCAGAGGCGATATGTGGATGAAGAAGTGTTTTCATCAAATTTGCGACTTCTGGCTGCACGTGCTTATGTTCCTGAAGACGATGTAGAGAGTGCTTTTGATTTATTATTGGAAAGTGAATTCTATGCAGAAAACGAGGACTTAGCAGATTTAGTAAACTATTTTGAAGACACGTGGATTGGTAGATTAGACAGAAGAGGAAGAAGACGGTTACCAAAATTTCCTATATCTTCTTGTAATTGTTACAATGCAGCCAGAGAGGGAATTGCTAGAACCAATAATGCAGTTGAAGAATGGCATAACAGTTTCAGTTCAATTGTTTCCATTGCACATCCCAACATTTGGAGGCTAATTAAGGCTTTACAAAAGGAGGAAAGCCTTAACAAATTAAAAATAGAGCAAATTGTGACAGGTAATGAAATTACTCAAAAACAAATTTACAAAGATTCTGCACGTCGTTTAAAACTACTTACAGAATCCTACGACGCTCGTAATACCATGGAATATCTTCGAGGAATTGCGCATAATTTTCGAATGCAAGTCTAAATTATTTAATATTATTATATTATATTAATTCAATTTAAAATGTAATAACTAGCAACTCCAATTTTTTATAATATATTTTTTTTCAATATACCTACTTGTTTTTTATTACCTATACTAAAAAATATATAAAATAAAACTTTGATTATAATAAAAAAAATAAACTAAACCATAAAATGAATTCTAAAAAATGGCTGGCGACAAATTGTCGTGGCGGTGAATTGTAGCGGTGAATCGTCTTACGATGAAATGTCGGCTCTGAATTTTCGCGCGATGAATTGTCGGGCGATGAATTGACGTAGATCCGACACAAACAGATTTGGTACATTATCTATTGTGAAAAGTTGCTCTTTTGTACTTATTAGGTCTGGTCGGTTAAACCAAGATTTAATGCGACCAGCTGAGCATCCTACTTGATATACACCATTTTTGTAATCAGTAATTACACATATTAAGTTTTGCAGATCGGAAGGGCCTCTATCAATTTTTTCAACGGGTAAAAGGACACACGATCCAATATCTAAACGAGTTAGCTTTTTAGCAGTATTTGTCAGCATTTTTTCTGCCGCCATTTTTTGGCCCTGACTAGCACTACTTCTGTTTTCTAAAATTGTCATTTCATTCCGACATAACTGACATTTGCCTTCGTCTTCTCGGCATATCAAACAAATGTTTAAAGTGTCTGGGGTGCTAGATTTTCCTGATGCCATTGGTACTTCTAAAAGGGACTCTGAATCAATTTCTTGGCAAACATCATTAGAATAACTGCTAGCCATATTTTCAGATTCATGTTTTCCGGAGACTTCTTGCAAGGTGTTTTCTATTTCTTTTGCATTTTCATCGATCTTTACGTTTTCAATTACTTTGTCGTCTATTTCAACAATCTTTTTCCTCCTGCGTCATTTCCAGTAGACGCCACAAATCATCTTCATTTTCAATCAGCTCTAATATATCTTTTGGGATATGCTGAGGGGAAAAACCTACTTTTTTGTCAACTCCGAATAAAGCCTTGTATGGTGTGCGCTTAATGACTTTATGGAAAGAACTATTCTTTATTATCATGCATCCACGCCCTTAACATATTCTCGACGTCTTGGTTGCTTCTTTCGATGCTTCCTTGTGACTGCGGGTGTCTTGGTCGACCATGTAAAATGTTTAAAGTGGGCCACATTTTTACTAATTCAGAAATTAAAGAATTAGTAAACTTACGGCCATTGTCCAACTGTAATATGCTAGGTGCTTCAACTTTCAAAACTATTTTAAGCAGTTCATTGGCAACTTCATTCGCAGTCTTTATTTTGAGCGGACGCAAAAATATGAATTTTGTTAGATGATCCTGGTAGTTAAATAACCATTCATAGTTTTTATCCGGACAAGATTGAAAATCCATCAAGTCTACTTGTCCGAGAATTAAAATTAGTCGAAATGATTGGTATAATTGTCAAATTGACATGATTTATGTTTCTCTTTCTTTGGCAAATATCACAACCTGCGTCATGTTAGCAAGTAGCCAGCCAGCAATAAATTCAGGTGGACGCCAAAGCGCCAGCGGTCATACTAAATTTTAACATCTAATTATTTTAAGTTCCGACAAAAAGAATATATTTAATCATAATTTGTTGCATTATAATTATTATAACCCTTTCATAAAATTATAATAAGGGATGTAGAAAGGGCTAAAGCTTTTATTACTAGCACAAAATTTGTGTTTTTCAAAAATTAATTTAGGTCATTGGATAGATAATAAAAAAACAAAAAACTTTTTCAAATACCATTTTAAATGCTATATGGGTAATAAGAGATTTAGAGAGCTTTGAAATTTCAAAGTTTTTATTGCTGAACCAAAATTTGTTTTTTTTGAAAATTCATTTAGGCCATTCGAAAGATAATAAAAAACAAACAACGTTTTCAAATACCATTTTTAATGCTACATGGATAATAAGAGATTTAGAGAGCTTTCAAAGTTTTTATTGCTGAACCAAAATTTGTTTTTTTTTTTTGAAAATTCATTTAAGCCATTCGAAAGATAATAAAAAAACAAACAACTTTTTCAAATACCATTTTAAATACTTTATGGGTTATAAGGGATTTAGAGAGCTTTCAAAGTTTTTATTGCTGAACCAAAATTTGTTTTTTTTGAAAATTCATTTAGACCATTCGAAAGATAATAAAAAAACATACAACTTTTTCAAATACCATTTTAAATGCTATATTTATTTATTTATCAGAAACATACAGGTTGCTCTAATTACATGTTCCTGTAACAAAAGTTATTTTATAATGACGTAACAATTTTCATATAATACTATTACAATAATAATATAATGTGTTAAGATCTAGTTTAATATAGGAGACTAGTACAAAGACAGAGATATTTTGTATATTTAGGTAATACGTACATTGGATGTGATATATTTTTTAAACAAGGACATTTTTATTCCAAATAATCCAGGACAGAGATCTGTGATGTATGTGTTGTATAACAGGCATATTCGATTTAAAGTGTTGTTGTTGGTTTCAGTGAAAAATAGTTGTGTCCTGGGACGAGTTCTGTGATCAGCCACATAAAAGTTGATTTTACTTAATAGATTAGGAGAATCAATCAGATGGTTACATAATTTATATAGAAGTATCAAACTGCTATTCTCCAGTTTTATAATTTTGAACTCTGATCTTATTGGTTGGTAAGACATATGACCGGGAGAGGTTTTGTACCTCTTGTAATATAAATATTTCAAAAATTTATTTTGAATCGTTTCAATTCGGCAAGTTAGAGTTTTATTTATCATATTATTCCAGATTACGCTACCAAATTCTAGTTTACTTCTTACAAGAGAGCAAAATAAATAGTTAATGAAATCAATATTATTAAATTCTGATGTTGTACGTTTTACAAATCCTACTGATTTATTTGCCAAAGAGACGATTTTTTGGACATGTGAAGTAAAGTTAAGAGTACTAGAGAATGTAATACCCAAGTCCTCTACCTCGTTTACCCTTTTTAAATTTAAGTTTCCCATCGTGTAGATAAAGTGAGTAGGTTGAGTTTGGCGACTATAGGTCATAACAGCACACTTGTCAATATTAAAATGTAATTTATTTTTCAAAGACCAATCGTAGATCTTATCAATATCGTTCTGTATTTGAAAGTAATCATTAATATCATTAACCTTAGAGAACAGTCTTAAATCATCGGCAAAAAGTAAAGACTGAGATGTTATACATTTTGGCAAATCATTCACAAATAATAAAAATAGTAGTGGCCCTAAATTAGAGCCTTGGGGTATCCCAGACTCAACCAGGTAGCTTATCGATTTTTCTCCTTTAAATGAAGCATATTGCCATCTATCTTCAAGATAGGTCGTAAAAAGTTTTAATAAAGAGTTACTAACTCCAAAGGATATTAGTTTTTTGAGAAGTAAGTCATGGTTGACCTTATCGAAAGCCTTTGCAAAGTCTGTGTATACCACATCTACCTGATTTTTATTGCTTGTCGCATTACTAACATATTCAGTAAAAACTAACAGGTTTGTTTCAATTGATTTCATCTTGCGAAACCCATGCTGCTCCTCACATAGCATATTTTGAACATGATAATACAGTTTATCGTATAAAATAAACTTAAATACTTTTGCAACACAGTTTAGTAGTGCTATTGGCCTATAGTTACTAAATTCGTTTCGTAAATTCTTTTTGTGAATAGGTGATACTTTGGTTGATTTAAATTTTATTGGGAAAACATCATTATCCAGAGCTTTTTGCAGAAGCACTATTAGTGGATAAGCAAGGTAATCGCGGCATGCTTTAAAAATATATGCTGGAATCCCATCAGGACCTGCGGAGAATTTGGGCTTTAATCTAGCAAAGGCATTGTTGATATCCTGCACTGTAACTCGACTAAAGTTTAATTGTGGGGTATTAAAATTTTTGGTAGAATCTAAGAGAAAGGAACTAATATTATACTCTGAAGATTTTTGCTCAAAAACTGATTTGAAATAGTTGGCGAATCCATCAGCTATGGCTTTTTTATCTGTAATATGTTCTCCGTTACTCCCTTTAAAGAAAGTGTAATGGGTATGGGTATGGGTAATAAGACATTTAGAGAGCTTTCAAAGTTTTTATTGCTGAACCAAAATTTGTTTTTTTTGAAAATTATTTAAGCCATTCGAAAGATAATAAAAAAACAAACAACTTTTTCAAATACCATTTTAAATGCTATATGGGTAATAAGACATTTAGAGAGCTTTCAAAGTTTTTATTGCTGAACCAAAATTTGTTTTTTTTGAAAATTCATTTAAGCCATTCGAAAGATAATAAAAAAACAAACAACTTTTTTAAATACCATTTTAAATGCTATAAAAAAAACAAATTTTGGTTCAGCAATAAAAACTTTGAAAGCTCTCTAAATCTCTTATTACCCATATAGCATTTAAAATGGTATTTGAAAAAGTTGTTAGTTTTTTTATTATTTTTCGAATGGCTTAAATGAATTTTCAAAAAAAAAAAACAAATTTTGGTTTAGCAATAAAAACATTGAGAGCTCTCTAAATGTCTTATTACCCATATAGCATTTAAAATGGTGTTTAAAAAAGTTGTTTGTTTTTTATTATCTTTCGAATGGCTTAAATGAATTTTCAAAAAAAAAACAAATTTTGGTTCAGCAATAAAAACTTTGAAATTTCAAAGCTCTCTAAATCTCTTATTACCCATAAAGCATTTAAAATGGTATAAGAAAAAGTTTTTTGTTTTTTTATCTATCCAATGACCTAAATAAATTTTTGAAAAACACAAATTTTGTGCTAGTAATGAAAGCTTTAGCCCTCTCTACATCCCTTATTATAATTTTATGAAAGGGTTATAATAATTATAATGCAACAAATTATGATTAAATATATTTTTTTTGTCGAAACTTAAAATAATTAGATGTTAAAAATTTAGTATGACCGCTGGCGCTTTGGCGTCCACCTGAATTTATTGCTGGCTGGCTACTTGCTAACATGACGCAGGTAATATCACAGGAAGTTATAGACTCTTGTTTTCTGCCATTTTTGAGAAATCTCCCTGTATCTCGAAAACGAAACAATCTACTAACAATTAGTTTGGCCAGTGTAAAAAAATAAGTTATGATAACTACATTTTCGAGAGACCCCATAAAATATACCAATTTGAGACAATCTGTACAACAGTTTGTATAACTAACGGATAGGTTTGTATTAATATAAATTCACTCACCTCATTTAATTCTGGAGATGTCCAAGGTTTCTTTTTATTTTCATTAGAATAATATTCATCTATCCTTTTGTAAAACAAAACCAAATGTCGCAGCATATTGCTCTACAAAAATTTGCGTGAATGTGAAACATAACCTATTTACATCTGAACTCAATCGATGCAATCGTTAAACTACTTTTGACTGACATTCCCATCTTTCTACTCAGCCAATCCTAGATCTCAAATGCAAGAACACCGATTGCCTAAATCGGTTATTACACGGAATGACTGAGATAGGAAAATAAGGTAACAGCTTGATATTCGTTTTTCCGGCAATTGACTGACAGACCAGCTATTACAGGGATTGACTAAATGATCGAATTAAATTACGGATTTTGAGCTTACATTAAATTGTAATTAGATGAAACAAAATGGATTCTATGTATTTTGAGGTGATCTTTTCGAAAAAAGGCAAAACAAAATGTAGCAGTTTTTCGAAAGTGCCGAAATTTTGGATTTTGTCAATTTTTCAATTTTGCGCAGGCGCATGTCGGAAATAAATCAATATTTTTTAAACGCAGTTTACGACATTTGAAAGCTTAGGAAAAATGCCTAATTTTTATGTCTCTTGAGAAATTTTGATCCGATGCACCGTTCTCGCGGTATGGACGATTGAAATTTGTTTAGTATTTTGAGGCGACGAAGGTCGAAAAATTGAATTTGTTAAATGTTCAAACAGTAAATTCTTTATAACATTGGTAAAAATTAAGATATTTGAAAAAAAAATGCGTTTTGAACTTAAGGGATGTGACTAGTGATTCCCAGTAGGGGGCAAGAGAAATCCCAAAATTGGGCACATGGCGGAAGGGCAAAATGCACCGCGGTCCTAATTTCATTGTTTGCCTATAACGGCCAAACTATATAAATTTTTTTAATGCCACTTACAAAGCTTAATCTTAAATGTAAAATTTTATGTGTGTGTGAATTTCACCGACATCGGACCATAATTGGCTAAGATATCAAACAATTAAATAATTTAAAAAAAAAAAATTTTTTTTTTTCGAAAGTTTGAAGTGGCACAAAAATGCCAAAAATGCACCCAATGGCTTAAAGCTTTTTTTTTTAATACTCTATTGTGTCTAGAATACGATTACATTACGAAAAATTCTGCAAATATATTTTATCTATTTTTTTTTACCACTGTTCATTGAGTGACGACCAAAAAACACGGTTTTTGAGAAAAGTTGCCTAAAATTGACAATTTTTAGTTTTTTTGTCTGAAAAATAAACAAACCCAAATTTCATGTCTTTTAAATGTGTATACAAAGTTTAAAGTGTGTATGTTTCTTCTAAGTTGTAGAATTCTCCCGACAAAACTCCCATTACACGCGCTCCGCGGGATCCAAAACTCGTGTATACACTACATTACTGTAATTTGATTTTTTTGCGATTTCCAGTTTTAAATTTCTTGCATATCTAAATTTATTAGGCTTAAAATTTATTAAATTGTATTTTACTGACTAAGACGTTTCTTGAGTTTTGTGCAAAATATAGAATTACCAGATATTAGCGAACAAAAAGCAAGCTTATCACCAAGTTGGAACTTACACTCAGGCTTAGGAATAATTTCTTAACATTTTTAAAGTATACCTTTTTGTGTATTTTTGTGTCATTTTCGATGGCGAAGTTAGTTTTTTCAAATATATTTATTTTGTTAGATGTTTTCGGAAAACCCGGAAAAAATCACATGGGAAAAAAATTAAAAAAAAAACTACGCCTCTGGTTTCCTGCGAATTCCCGAAAAATTATGTCAGATTTCGCCAACAAAAAAATACGCAACTTCTCTCATGGGCACATATGTCTAACATTTATAATTTCGCCACAAATTCATCGCAAATTTCATGTCCATGGTTCTGATCAAAAAAACGAAAAAACGACTTTTTGGTAAAAACACTTCTGGCGGCGAGAAATTCGCCATTAAAACTACCTGTGCAATGAATTTCCGAACTAGTTTTGCCTCCCCTTTCGAATGGTGCATTTATTTTCACTATCGGAATGATACTTGCCCAGATAATTAGCATTTTTACAATGGTAAATTCCGGAAAACCCGGTTTTTCCTTAATTAAAAAAAATTGAAAAACTGCTACATCTTTTTTTTCTTTTTTTCGGAAAGATCACATCAAAATACACAAGGTCCTTTTTGTTTCATCCAATTACAAATTAATGTAAGCTCGAAGGGGCTTTTTTCGTTATTTAATTGGACTAAAAGAGTTAGTGAAACGCTGAAAAAATTTGATGATTACGGCATTTGTCGGCTTCCCTGAATTGACTAGGAATTACGAAGAATGCCTGATTTCACTGTTTGCCTCCGACATATACACCTTTATACTTGTTTTTTGATTTTTCTGGTAATAAATCCTGTATTGCATTATTAGCTACTTCTCTTATTTCTGAAGGTGTGCATAATAACTCATCTTCACTATCTAAATTCATCTTTTTTAGCGCTATTATTAGCAATTGATTTGAAAACTTCAAAATTATTTTGTTAAAATATCAAATGACATTACTCCCTTCAATGATAATAATTGACTGTTCCGCCTACTGAGAGATGTTTGAAATTTCTTAATTTTAAAATCTTTTAATAATAATTTATTCTTTTCTAATTGTTACAAAATCTTTCTAACATTTTACGCCAATGGAACTTATTTATCGGCTTTAAAATTTCCAAGAATTTAATGCGCACATTATTTACATACCGAATTATTGTAGAAGCCCAGCGTGAGTTATAATAACTCACTATTAAAACTCACGCTATTTGTTTATTGATACTATTAATTGCGCAAAAGCAGTTAAATAATTAATATATAAATTAATAGGAGTAAAACTCATATTTTTTGACAAACCTCGTAAACAACTAAAAAAAAAATGATATTTGATGACTGTATTCTAGGTTTTAGATAATGCAGAACTTTTTATGAAGAATAACTTTTTTTCCTAAAATTAATAATAAAAAAGTTTTCCATATGATTCCAACCTAGGTGGACATACTGTATGTGACAGTAGCCTTTGTAGAATTTAATTTTATTATTATGTTAGTAAATCCGTAAAATGTAATTTTTTATTACAGTCGCCTAAAAAAGTTATTTTAATCGCACTGCAAAATATATTTTCGTTATTAAAGTAATATTTTTTTTTATATTTTCGTTTTGTTGTAGATATTAACTATAGTCATAGCAATATCAGGAGATATTATCGAAAATTCTGGATACAAAATAATTAAATTATTGCACATGTTGCAACTAACTATTGAAGACGAATTTCTGAAGCAGCAGTTAAGTGAATTTTCTGTTTTGGTTGTAGAACTCAGGCCATCTTTATCAGTGTGTGGATATTTAGATGTAAACAGAAGGCTGTTACCAATGTTGATGTCCAGTTTTACGGCTTATGTAATCATACTGATTCAGTTAAAGCAATAAATGATATTACTAAGTCTACTTTTTCTTATTTTGTAAAAAGGGCACAAATTACCCATCTATGAAAAAAATGTCAATGTAATTTTATTGAATAATTTTGTAAGTTATCACGAAAAGTCACGAAATATATATTGTACAACAAATTTTGGAGTCATTATTCGCAGCATACATAAAATTGGTTCTAATCGATACGGGATTTCATGTAACCAGGTTTTGAGTTGATAATTTTAATGTATGATTTATTCAAGTTAGATAGTTTGGGCAAGAATAAAAACAATCAGACGTTAATGTTTTCAGCTTTATTTTTTTACTTTTACAACATAATGTCATCAACTCCGACAACTCGATTACCTATACTCTATACAGTATGGTTCAAATGAAAGGAATAAATTCATTATAATGGAAGTAGTTGGTTTTTCGAAAAAATGCTCGGACAGGTCAATTTTGTTTACTTAAAGCACAATTTTTTAAATAAAATTCAATTTTCCCCCACTTCCCATTTTTGGGCAGTGACGTCATTCACAATTTTTTTAAATAGCAAACCCAATTTTTTTTTCTTGATTATGATAGATCTTGTAATTTCCTACTCGGAAACATAATATTTGAAATATCTGACATAACAACTTTTTTTGAAAAAAAGTCATTTAAAGATCAGATACATACATTTTATGTTTTAATTTAATGACAATTTCACAAATTCTTTTTATTATGATTATTTTTATTATTATTTTGTTAGATTAAGCATTTAATTACAAATAATTATCTTTTATTCATTTATTGTGTTCTCAAAATAAAATAAAATTTATGTGTCTGATCTTTAAATGTTTTCTATTCAAAAAAAATTGTTATGTAAGATATTTCAAATATTATGTTTCCGAGTAGTAAATTGCAAGATCTATCAAAATCAAGAAAAAAAAATTGAGGTTACTATTTAAAAAAATTGTCAATGACGTCACTGCCCAAAAATGGGAAGTGGGGGAAAACTGAATTCTATTTAAAAAATTGCGCTTTGAGTAAACAAAATTGACCTGTCCGAGCATTTTTTCGAAAAACCAGCTACTTCCATTATAATGAATTTATTCCTTTCATTTGAACCATACTGTATAATGAATATACAGAGATTGCTTAAACTAATGGGCAATATCAACACCCCCCTTCAATCCTGTAATACATTAAAAAATATATAAACAAATTTAACATATTTCAATAACACAAATTTTATTTCTAAAATACTCAAACCTTTTAACAGGTAAAGCTTTAGTCAGAATATCTGCCTCTTGCTCATTTGTAGGTACATACATAACTTTTATCATTCCTTCAGCTATAATATTTCTTATAAAATGATGCCTTACATCAATGTGTTTTGTTCTTTTAGTTTCTAGAGTTTTTGCCATTTTTATGCATGATTGGTTATCTTCAAATATTGTGATTGGATCAATTTTGATATTCATGCTTTCTAATAGTTGTTTCAAAAAAATACACTCTGTAACGCAACTAGATAAGGCAACATATTCAGATTCTGAACTAGATAATGCCACTACTTTGTTTTTTAGGCTTCCAATAAATAGTTTTATCATTTAGCTTTAGAATGAATCCACTTATACTTTTTCTATCATTCTGGTTACTAGCAAAATCGGCATCTACGTAAGCTTTAGCAGTTAAATTAGTTATAACATTATTTTTTGAAAATTTTAGACCAAAATTTATTGTGTGTTTCAAATATCGTAATGTATTTTTCAAATGTTTCCAGTGAGTAAGATTATTACAATTTTGAAATTGGCTAAAATATGTGATGGCAAAACAAATATCAGGCCTAGAGCCTAACATGATATACATCAGGCTCCCAATTAGCTCTTTATATGGAACAACTATGCTTGAATCATTTTCAGTTACCAAATTTAACTTAGGTTCCATGGGTAATGAAAATTCTTTACAATTTACCATATTAAATTGATTTATTACTTTTTCAATAAGCCTGTTTTGTGAAATAAATAAATTATTGGCCTTTTTTTCAATTTCTAAACCTAAAAATAACATTT
Organism: Psylliodes chrysocephalus; assembly: GCA_927349885.1. Lineage (NCBI taxonomy): Eukaryota > Metazoa > Arthropoda > Insecta > Coleoptera > Chrysomelidae > Psylliodes > Psylliodes chrysocephalus. The sequence goes on from OV651827.1 coordinate 10,578,777, forward strand.
TCTTTTCATTTGACATATCTTTTATTTCAAATTCCAAAGCGAGTTCCCTCTTAATAGAGGATAATTCCTCACAATCATTTGAAATAAGGATTATGTCATCAACCCAGATTAAAAAATATGTTTGTAACTTTATAAACAAACAAGGATCTATTTCAGATCTTTTAAATTTTATTTTTAATCAAATAATTAGTAAGTCGCTCATGCCAATATCTTGGACTATTACGTAAACCATAAAGAGATTTTTTCAGTTTACAGACATATTCGTTATCTGTGTTACTAGAATCTTTTAAAATTAAACCATCTGGTAAATACATATATACAGGAATTGCCAAATGTCCATTTAAAAATGCAGATTTCACATCCATTTGATTCAAAAAACAATCGTACTCAACAGCCAACGCAAGCATAACTCTCACACTTACCATGCGTGCCACAGGTGCATAAACATCTTCCTCTGCATTAACATCTTGCTTAAATCCTCTGGCTACTAACCTGGCTTTCCTTTTTGTCTTACCCTGTATTTATTTTTGTGTGAAAACCCACTTGGAATCTATGATTGTTTCGTTGATTGGATGTGGAACTATGTCCCAAGTTTCATTGTGCTCCAGGCTTGCTAGTTCTTCTTGTATTGCTTCTCTCCAGCCTTTATTTTGAATAGCTTCCTCATAACTCGAAGGATTTTCTGTTGGTAAACAACCTGTAGACAATGCTGCCATAAAATTCATTTCATAGTCTTCAAATCTTGTTGGCAATCTATTTTCTCTTGAACTTTGTCTTAGATTTGTCTTGTCTTAGATTTGTCTTAGATTTGTAGATTCTTCTATGTTCCGAACAGGATCAACTTGACTTTTTTTATCTTCTTCAGGATTATCAAAACCGAGTGGTAGATATTGTGCCTACCAAATTCTTTTGAAATGTATATTTCTCATCAAATACCACACTTCGTGCTGAAACAATTTTAAATTTGAAATAAAATGAATTTAGCTGAAAGCCGAATATCACATAAAATATAACGACCGTTTCCCCTTCCGAAAACAACTACTCCTTTGGCTAATACCACAACAGGCATTGAATTACATCCGAAGGAGTAGTTGTTTTCGGAAGGGGAAACGGTCGTTATATTTTATGTGATATTCGGCTTTGAGCTAAATTCATTTTATTTCATTTTGCTACTATTACATTTGAGTTTTGATAATTTATTATCGTGAATTTTAAATTTGTTTGGATCCCACATACGATAACCATTAGAAACATTATCAAAGGAATGCTTTGCTGATCTAATTTTCCCCTGGTCTCTTTTGGTATATGAACATGACCTGTACAACCAAAAACTCTCATGTTTTCAGTGTTTATCTTATGATTGTACCACACCTCTGCTGGAATCATGTTTGTTGAAGAAGTTGGTAATCTGTTAATAATGTAGACAGCACAACATTTTAGGCATTTGAGCATCTATGAGCAGACAGCGAGTCATATTCATAATGGTACGATTCAATCTTTCACTTACACCATTCTGCTCCGGATTCCTTGCTACTGTGTATTGGACTTTAATTCCTTTCTCACTGCAAAACATTTGAAACTCGTGTGAACTGTACTCTCCGCCATTATCACAACGCAGTTTGGATATTTTCATTTGAAACTTAGCATTTACGATTGCTTCATACTCTTTAAACTTAACGAATACTTCACTTTTATTCTTTAACAGATATACATGAGCAAAATGGGAAAAATGGTCTATAAAGAGTACGTAAAACTTATATCCATCATGAGTGGCTGGTGTAAAGGGACCTGCTACATCTGACGACACAATTTCTAGTATTATTTTTGACTTTCTTTCTTCAGGGATACATTTAAAGGTTGCAAGTGTCTGTTTACCCTTTAAGCATACATCACATAAACTTTGTGCGGGGTAATGAAAAGAATGGCCCATTCGTCGATGTATTAAATCTTTTTCTTCTGATATATTTGCATACATGTTTCTATTTAAAAATGACACTATATACAAATTTCCCATAATTCGACCTTCGACAAGTATTTTTGACTTCTTGTCCAATATTCTTACGAAATTATCTGCAAATATAACGCTCAGTCCTTCATTCTCTAGTTTTTTAACAGACAGTAGATTATATTCTAATTCATTGCATTGCAGCACATTCTTTATTTTGATTTTTAAACCGTTTTGATTTTGGACTGATAGATTACCCTTTTTATGAGCTTTCAATTGTATTCCCCTTTTTGCAACGTTTATTGATAGATCCACATTTTCTTCCTCTATCAAATATTGTCCAGTTTCTGCATTCACTAGATGATTTGAAGCACCAGAATCGACAATACTTCATTTTCCGTTACTTTGTCAACCTTGACAGCAATTTGGTTACCGTTATCATTAGTTTGTTTAAAAACTTGCTCTGTTATAAAAGCTACCTCTTCTTCATTTTCTTCTGCTACATGAGTTTCAGCATTACTATTTTTATTTATTAGCATACGACATTCACTTCGCTTGTGACCTTGTTTTCCGCAATTATAGCATTTATATCGAAAAACACCTTTTCTAAATGGATTGCTTCTGCCTCGATTCTTAAAGAAATTTCTGCCTCTTTCGCTTCCACTTGCAAAAGCGATTGGATTGACAATGACGTTATCTGCGGATGTTAAGCTTGCTTTCATCTGGCGACTTTCTTCTTGCAGCAACTTATTTTTTACAAACTGGAAAGTCATATCATTCGGATTTTGAGTGAATATCACGTCTATAGTTGTAGCGACGGCTTGGTAGGACTCTGGTATTGAAGCTAATAGTTGTGATATTTTCTCACTAGTATCGATAATTCCTCCACAGCTTCCTAATTCTGATACGGTCTTTTCGAAATTTGTAATAAATTCTCTGAGCGAGCCTATTTTGTACTGCATGTTTCCCTACTTACGCTGGAGTTCTACTTGTGCAGAAAGACCTCTTTTTGTATAAGTATTTTTTTAAATGTCATACATTTCTTTTGCATTTTTAGCATCTCTCAGCACTATAATATTCCGTGCTTTGATGTCTCTCTTTATAAATTTACCTTGTTTTCTCACCGTTTCATTTGCTTCTTCCAGAACATCTAAGACACTATACTGTTCCAAGACTAACTTTACTCTGAACTCCCATGTAGTAAAGCCAGTTTTATCAAACGGTTTTAGATTAGCAACTTGTACAGCTAAAGCCATTGTACTTCCAGTGACACTTCCAGAGAATACTTCTGTGCACCAAGTTTCTCCCCAAACCAACAATTTTAATTACAGATTAGATTTATACCAGCAATACTATTATTCCATTACTGGTTCCATGACCTATTCAAGTTAGATAGTTTGGGCAAGAATAAAAATAATCAAACGTTAATGTTTTCAGCTTTATTTTTTGACTTTTACAACATAATGTCATCAACTCCGACAACTCGATTACCTATACTCTATATAATGAATATACAGGGATTGCTAAAACTAATGGGCAATATCAACATAACATAAGTCCTATTTAACAACTTCTACATCGTCAAAATGCCAAAAAATAACAATTCTTTTTAAAAAGAGATAAAACATAAAAAGAAGATTTTAGGGAACAAGCAGAATCATCAAAAGATAGGGAAAATTTTATGAATGGGTCATATAAAATAATTTGATAAATTTGAAGATATTCAGCCGCAATTAGAGTTTTTAGATCCGATCGAGAAAGGTGAAAGTGCTAAATAGTGAGGTAGGAATGGTAGCATCAAAAATGATGCTGGGTGCACTAAACGATCTTCTTAAAAACCCGAAATTTATTCAGAAGTAGAAGGTGGCTAAGGCCAATCAAACTATAGAACGATATGTCTACCGAATTCGCTATATAAGCTGTATGAAGAACTCGTAAGGAACAGGCTGCTAGTAGCATTTAAACAGGAGGTAAGACTGTTGGAGGACTAGTTCGGTTTTAGGAATGGCTGATCCACAATGCAAGCGGTAGAAAAGGTTAGAAAGGAAGCAGACGAGTGTAATAATAGGTGGCTGGTACTTATAACACTCGATGTAAAAAATGCATTCAATACCGCAGAATGGTGCATTATTGTAAGCGAACTCCAGAAAAGAGACACCATTAATCAACCTTGTAAGAAACTATCTTAGAAAACAGAGAATAGTCATTACTAAGGAAAAGGAGTGATAGGAATCGGTACTTGGATCTACCCTGTAAAATGTACTATACGATGGAGTACTGTTGCAGCGCCTACCCGAGTGATCTAAAACGATTGGGTTTGCTGATGACTTGGCGCTGTTGGTAAAAGCAAGCGATATGAAGAAGCTAACATATAGCACCAACAAAAATGTTGAGGAGGATACTGTAGGGGATTTTCTTGCCTCAAAAAGAACGCTTTCTTACAAGTGTCGCTTGTTTACGGGACAGCTCTCGGGCGCCAGATTTTGTACGTCAAAAGTACTCGGGCAGCACGTATGTAGATGAAAAATTCCAGGGGTCAAAGGTTACTTAGACTCAGGTAATTAGTAGCCACAAAGAACGGGCTTTAATCATTACTTGTGGTTGTAAAGAATTTCTCACTGCTGAAAAGTAAGAGGAAAGTCAATTGGGGATTAGTAACCTCGTAACGTTGACACATATATTGATTTAACTATTTACAATTAAAATAAAATAAAATATTTCAACGCCTACCCTCTTGGTTATTGAACAAAAAAAATTAAAACAAAAACAAAACGGGAACAAACGGCTAATATAGTTGGCTCGATCAGACTGCTTAAACTGGGTACGGTGAAGGGGTCGCATATATAAAAAAATTGTATTCGTAAATCTCAGACTAAGGTCAAAATTTAAATCTCGGATAGTAGGAATTCAAAAATTTTAAATTTACGGTAATTACTCTTAAATCGCAACAAAAGTCAAAATGTATATGAATTTAAAAATTTAAAATTTCGGCAATTTTCTTAAATCGCAAAATAATTTAAACCAAGGATAGCATAAATTTAAAAATTTTAAATTTGCGGTAATTTTCTTATATCACAAAGAAAAATCAAAATGTAAATCAGGGATATGTGTATTTAAAAATTTAAATTTACGGCAATTTTCCTAAATCGCAAAGAAAAATCAAAATGGAAATTAAGGATAGTATAAACAAAAAAAAATTAAATTTACGGTAATTTTCTTAAATCGCAAGAAAAATCAAAATGTAAATCATGGATAATACGAATTCAAAAATTTAAATTTACGGTAATTACTTAAATCGCAAAGCAAATCAAAAGTATAAGTCGAAAAATTCCAAAGAACCCCGCACTTTTTACATTGATTTTGGGTACTGGCAGAATTTGTTCAAATTTTAGTATCTTATTTTTCAGATCATTAGGCGCAACTTTCTTTTGAACCTCAAGTGGGCAGCTCTACAGGGTGAGTTGTTAGAACGATTCAAAAGTAAGGAATGCAGAATTAATATTTTCAAATATATCTCCACCACTCTTAAGTATTTCTTGTCTTTTCCATGAAACTTAATGTCATGTGTTACCCTTGTATATAGTTTGTTAATACTGACTTACACTTTGCAAAATAAATTATACAGAGTGTTCAAAAAATTAAGAATATCAGTTACTGAAATATAGTGCATTTTACATGTATTACCATAGTTAAAATATGACTTCTGGCCATTTCTTTATTTAATTTCATATTAGATAATTTTTATAAGTAATACAGGGTGTAATAAAACTACACAAACAACTAAGAATTACAAAAACGCATTTAACGAAAAATTAGTATACCTAAAATATTGTAGAAATTTTTGAAACGATTCAGTTTTGTTCATATTATAACCATAGCTCTGTTTATCTAACCAAGTCCCGTTCTAAGCCTACTTAAATGTAGAAATAAGTCTACTAACTCTGATTTGAATGAATGACTGAGCTGACATGTTCTAATTAAAAAACCCTTTTTGATTATTATACACAGTACAGATGTCAACTTATCACTTCTAAAAATAATTCTATTTTTGAGGATTAGTAGGTTAATTTTAGTTAAATTAAAACATAAAAAAAAACTTTTACAGTTTTTTGTTATTAAATCTTTGCCAATTATTGTTTATCTATTCCATACCACTATATACTTTTACCTTGATATAAATTATTTTTTAAGCCTAATACATAATTTTTTTTTATTTCTTTGTTTATTAATCAGATTAATTATAAAAGGATACTATAAGATAAAAGGTTGGCGAGTGTTACGATTAAATAACAGCTAAATTATCATGATAGGGTTAACATGTTTTAATCTTTGCAATTTCAGACTACATTTGCTGCGTTTGTTTATCCATATCGGATGCATCTGAGATGTTGTGAATCTTTGATCACGTGATTCAAGTTACGTACATTAATTGGAGCAGATACGTCCGATGTGGATAAATAAACGTTCGAGAGATAAAAAATCGGATGTGAATATTCAAACGTAGAAATTCTATTTTACATTATATATTTTCTTTTTCTTTTTTGGGCTGTCATTAAGAACAATTTCAAAAGTTTGTTATTAGGATTTTTTTGATAGTAAGTAGTTTATTTTTATTAGGAAACTTTCTATGTGGCGTGCCTTCGCTTTTTGCAATATATTTGAGATTTGCAAATAATGTAAAGCACATTTTATTTATAAAATAAAATTCAAGAGAATTCCATTACTAGCTACTACTGAAAATGTAAGACAGATTCAAGAACTATATGCATGTGTGCTCATATTTCAAGTTTTGTGGTACCTGGAATACGCACGATTCGAAAATTATATAAAGTACCCTTTAAGCATCGTACATAAAATATATGTATATGAACGATGAACGATGCTTTAAGTGTTTTATAAAGAACTATTTTAGATGTTGTTAAAAGATGATTTTAAAGGTGTGTAATAGTTAATGTATTTAATAAAACAGGTTTTTAAAAATGTAGTTTCTTTTATATGGATCTATAATTTAGTGGAAGTCTAAAAATCTATGTAAAGAAAGTGTAATATTTTTATATTAATAATATTTGTATTTTTGTCGCACCCTGTATTATTAATTAATATTATCTAGTATTTAATATAACAAATAAGTGATCAGAAGTCATGTTATAATTATGGTAATACATGAAAATGCACCTTATTTCTGTAATTAATATTTCTAATTTTTAAACACTCTGTATGATTTATTTTAAAATGTGACAGTAGGCATTACCAAGCCACATGCAAGTGTAACTAATGCCATAAGTTTCACGAATAAAACATGAATTACTTAAGAGTGGCAAAGATATATATGAAAATATTAATTCTGCACTCCTTACTTTTGACTCCTTCTGACAGCTCACCCTGTAGAGCTGCAAACTTCATGTCCATAAGAAAGTTGTCCACTATGACCAGAAGAGTAACATACTAAAATTTTAACAAATTCTGTCAGTACCCAAAATTAATGTAAAAAGTGCGGGGTCCTTTACGGTAATTTTCTTAAATCACAAAGAAAAATCAAAATGTAAATTAGGGAATTTAAAAATTTAAATTTACGGTAATTTTCCTAAATAGCAAATAAAAATCAAAATTTAAATCAAGGATAGTATAAATTTTAAAAATTCCAAATTTACAGTAACTTTCTTAAATCTCAAAGAAAAATCTAAATGTAAATCCAGGAGAGTATGAATTTTAAAAATTTAAACTGCTGCACTTCTGAAACTTGTAAGGACTACTGGAAATATTTTTTGAACGTTTGTTTTTTTTTAAACCCCTGGAGCCAATAAGCAAGCTACGCTGAATCAAACCCACACTACCTCTAATTATTATTTATTATTATAACCCCAGGTCGGACAGGGACAGCCAGGAAGAAAAATAACACAGGGAACCTTAAGCCCTCACTGAGTTATTTGGGAATAGCCAGGAAGGAAAACTAACACAGAGAACCTTAAGCCCTCACTGAGTTATTTGGAAATAGACAGGATGGAAAACTACCACAAGGAACCCCAAGCCCTCACTGAGTTAATTGCGGATATCTAGGAAGGAAAATAACACAGGGAACCTTAAGCCCTCACTAAGTTATTTGAAAATAGACAGAAAGGAAAACTAACACAGGGAACCTTAAGCCCTCACTGAGTTAATTGCGGATATCTAGAAAGGAAAATAACACAGGGAACTTTAGGCCCTCACTGAGTTATTTGGAAATAGCCAGGAAGGAAAAATATAGGAACGGAAAATTTTATATTCAAAACAGGAAATGATACCCCCCCTTCGGTAGAACAAAATCCCGGACAGTCAAACTAAACAAATAAAAAAAATTAACAATATTCAGTTTCCGTATTTCCCACGGTTAGGAATTTAATAAATTTATTATTTAAAGTCTATCTTAATTAAAAAAAAAACGGAATGAAATAAACACAATTTTCTAATTAAATCTCGAGCTTCGGCAAAAAACCAAAATGGGTTTTTTGTATTTACTGCGGTAAACAAAACGGTTTTGGCTCGCGGCGCTGGTATTACAGTTATCGACTGACTCTTTCGATCGCTCGGAATGGAAATATTTCAATTGCTCTCTCGCTGTTCTCGATCTCGACTCGAAAAATATTTACCAATTACCCCGCGCATGATCAACTTACCAGGGAGAAGGTATTCGAGAAAGGGCACGGTGCTGGGTGCTGACGTTCGTTCTCTTTTAATATATTAGAAAGGATACATTCTCAAATCTACAATTTTCTATAATATAAATTCAAAACCCTGGTTTAAAATGACTTTTGAAAACCATTGCGATATTGTGAAAAAACTATATATTTTCGAATTATTATATATTTTAAAATAATAGATACAGGGTGAAGCCAAAAAGTTGATTTATAAATTAAAATAGTAACGAATAATTAATTTTATTAAATTGATATGCCGGATTCTAATAAAATTAAGATTTAAAATCATTATGAAGAATACTAGTTCGGCAATTAAATAAAAAATGGTGATGAAAAATGACTTCATTAGAATACATGGAATGACAAATCATTACTTTGAGCTGGCATCACATAAAACAGCAGCTGTAATATTACGGGGTCGTAATTGGAAATTTCACAAGGAAGCGGTCAGTTTTGAGTTTAAAGGTTATACAAATAGTGGCAATGAGAGCTATAAGATATCTGGGAACAATGCTGGGCCACCCGAAATCAAAAATGGTAAAGGCAAATAAATAGCAGCGGTTTTGGGAAGGATTGTGCCAAACATAGGTGGCCATAGAGTAAAAAGAGAGTATCTCTACTGGGAGTGGTTTAGTCAACTCTGTTATATGGAGCACCAGTATGACACAGAGTAATAGAGAAAAATAAAACAGGGATAAGCTAATTAGATCTAAAAGGCGAATGCTATATATATAGTCGCGATGTAAACTGTCAAAAGTACTAAGCAACTTCCAGAGGGGAATTACTTAAAATTAATCTTTAAACATATATAAAAAAAATAAAAAATTATCAATAAAATCCTGTCTATTTCGGTTACACAAGTTTAGGTTTTTCCGGTATCAACCTTCGGGCCTTTTGTCGCTTAGATGGCAGCTAGGAAGTGGATAGCTATTAAAAATGCCGAAAATAGTAGACAAATGAAAGGTGCCAACTGGGTCTATATAGTGGCTCCATTTTCCCCACAAAACCAGTAAATGAGAAAAGAAATAAAACACAAACCTCAACTTATGTTTATTTATAAAAAATTTACCAATTTTCCCAATTAAATTGTACAACAATCTTACAAATTATTTACCTAATGGCTTTTGATGAATTTATAATCAAATAAACTAACGAATAAATATGGTAAGAGATTAAAATAATGTATAAGTCATATGCATGAACCAGGTGGCATGGTCGGTTATTAGCTTGGTACCAGGCGAAGGACGCTTGCGCATAATGATATGGAAAAATTGAGATCTTAATTTGTACATTTTATATAAACAGTGAAATAAAAAATATATATAAAAAAATCATGTGCATATCTAAAACATCAACATTCAATGTTGAAACACAATAAACATCTAACACTTTCCAAATTGAAAGAAGTTATCTGCTTAACTTTTAGTTAAGTCCAAATTATTTATAAGAAAAATATTAGACACGTGAAATTTTATAATTAAATGTAAATCATAAAACAAAATAAAAACAAAATGTAATGAACACAAAAAAACACACAAAGGACTTATTTACTGAAACTTTCAGATTGGACGAGGTTAATTTACTTAATCTAATCTCTGCCTTTCATGGGTCTTAAAAGTCTGCTTAACTTATAGTTAAGTCTTGTGTTTTTAATAAAGAAGCAATCTAAAAATTGAAATGATGAACGTGGCCCTTATATCCCGAGGTATTTATGGTCAATTCCCAGGTCGAGATAGTAAGTCCTTAAATAACAAAATTTTAATTAATTAAATTATAAAATATATTGGTAATACATAAGTTATTAATAGAAAAACTCTAGAACATTCTATGTACCAAAGTAAAAATAATGTTGAAAATATCTTAGGAACATTCGTTTCGAAAGTGAATGTTTAATTTACTAAATCAGCAGGCACAATGCATATATGAAACCTTCATCATAATATAAAAAACCTGATAGTAGGGTGTTTCCGTTAACAGCATAACCGTCTTCCTATGCAGATAGAGAAACATCCAAGTAAAACCAGCTATTAGTAAACCAGGTGGTTAGTGAACCAATGTTCTGGTCAACGGATGTACTGTATCCCCACGATTGAATTGAAATGTCTTCGGATAAAAACCGTTGATCTCGGGAGTGAAAGACCCTATTGGTGAACCCTTAAAATATTACAAAATGTGTAAAATTTTCCAAACTATACAATTCATTTTCTCAAAATGTTCCTAAGCTAAAAACTATTAACAAGAGCCATAAACAGTATTATAAACTCAAATAATTAAAATTCTGGTACACCAAGCCATAACATAAATGAAATAGAAAATCAGAAGGAATACAATATTACCAAAAATATAAAAAACATACCTAAAGGTAGCCTTTAAGGGTGAAAAACAAACGAGACAGTCCGCAGCAACCCCTATTGAAGAATACACTTTAATATTGTACACTCAAATGCCGATGGATCTCCCTATATGAAACATCGAACTAATAACTCAAAATCTACTGAAATTAGTCATACTCATAATGTTTATGTCTATAAATCCTTTTAGCGGATGTGGAATGGGTCCAAAAAGCCATGGGAATTTATCAAAAACTCTAATTCCCCTAAAATATCATGTATCCGTTCTTCCACCATTAACACTGGAGTAAAATCTGGAATCATCTTTAATAGGATAACTCTATGGTTATATAAAATAAAGATTTCACTTCGAGACAAAATTTGAGGTTCCGTGCATGCCTTTCTTTACCTGTCAGAAACACCTAACCAACAAAACTGTCTTTACTTTCTCCTTTCAAAAATGACAAGCCGAGTGGGTTCAGAAATTCTTCCTAAAGAATTTATCAGCATATATCTTAGAGACTATTTACGAAAGATTACCTTAGAAACTGTATCTATATACAATATAACTACATTAGAAAATTGCTCCTGAGCGCGTACAAACCTACAGTTAAACGAACGCACCTCGTACATCGAATGCGATTTAAAATCGCTCTCTACGGAACCACCATTATCTGGAACTCGGAACCAGAAATGACGCGACCAACAACACATGACACTGTCAATTATAGTGTCCCGTCGTTGACTGACATTTACTGTCAATTCGTAGTGAAATTGGTACTGTCAAAATTAAAACATTAACATTGAATTAAAGTAATTACTTTGAACAAAAAGAAAACAAATTCGATGAAATTGGCATCGTATATAATTTATTATCTAAAGGTAAGGTTATGTTACATAACTCTCGAGACCTTGTCTATTTTTAGGAGAATCTAACATATTGAAAAAAACCAGTTTTGAATAAAACCTTATTGCAAATAGAATCATTGTACAATGCATTGTAAAGTCTGTTCGCTATACTTACGCGGGTTTCGGATTAACAAAATTATGCAAATTAGTCATTGACAACCAGTTCCAATAAGCCGCTTCCCAAGAAATTAGGTAAAATTGCCCTAATGGTCAGATTTAAATTAAAATAACGTTAGGGTAGGTACTAAATTTGTTACAAATATTGCAGTTGAATTGATTCTTTGCAAGTGTTGACATTGTATGTATATTGTAAATTTAGTGGACATTTTAAACATGCCTAGACGTGTGTTAGATGTAGTCTAATTTGTAGTGTACATAAGTATTTTACGGAAGAAAAAGAAAATGGCGGACCTTTAAAATCGATAATGTCTGTACAACAATGCGTATGCGATGCTCTAGGAATTGGTGAAACCAAATTAAGAGGAGTATTACAAAACCACAAGAGTGAACTGCCGAAAGAAGATCACCACAAAACTCGCCCATCATTGAAAACGAAAGATATTCCAGATGGATAGAAATTTGAAATTCTTGATACCATTTATCGAATGAGGGTCAACAAGGAACATGTGACCTTAAGTACAATTCTCTCGTAATTAATAGATAGAAAATTTGTCGACATTGGCAAAACAAGTCTATGGCAAGTGATACATAACTTGGGTTCCAAATTTTAAAAGGAGGATAACAGAAAGGCCCTTTGTGAAAGAAGTTCTGTCGTGCACAAGAGAATTTTAACCTTAAATACAATTCGTCACCTGAGAATTATATTGTTCTATAAACCATTTTCTAAAAAAATGACTTATATGTATCATAATATTTGTAAAAATTAGCTTGGTCTATATCCGAAGAGACAACTGTTGCATATGGCTTTATAAAAAAAAAATAGTAAATAATTGTTCGACATCCGTCCTGGAGAAAATATAACTAAATAATTTTTTGAACTATATCCATCTATCATAAAGATGCTTGGATTTGTTGACCGAGAATTAAATTGTTCTATATCCAAGACATTGTGCTATGTCCCAAAAAGTTTCAATCGAATTTCAATATTAACTTGGTCTATATCCAGCATGCCGTAATAAAACACAGGGAATTCACATAGAAAAATATATTATTTATTCTAATGTTTTTTATGGAATAAACCACTCTATTTGCAGAAAAGGCTTTAATAAAAACTCTACGGTTTATCTTAATTATTAATAACAACTACTAATGAATTTCCGAAATCGAAAAATATATTGTTGTGTAATTAGGACCTTTTTTCTATCCCCTCCAAACCTTGGCGTTGCAAGTGTATTAGCGTGGTCAGTATTATCAGTTTATATCTTGTGGTGTCATGTTGCGGGTGTCGATGAGATATTGGCGTTAAAAACAATAAAAATATTGTAATAATGAGTGACGATTCATCAGAAGCACCAGTAAAACCTTCCGAATGCCCTACTGATGTTTGGAAGTAAGTAGTACAATAATATTATTCTGTATTAACACTCAAAAGTTTTGCGAAGACTGAAAATGCACTAGATATGGGGGAGACTGGAAAATTTTAATTTTAAAATAAGTGTAATAATTTTTTTACGCTATTAAGTCTCACACGAAGAAGTAAATGACGGTAGTTTAGTTAGTAAAACAGTATCATTGATAGTATGTACGCCACATAGAGACGACACAAAAATATTCTTTTTTTTCAGTTCCCTTCACGATATCATAGCGGAAACCGAAGCGTTAGACGAAAATGATCAAAATTATAACAATTACGTCATACCAATAAAAATTCCTAACATGCAGGATAAGGAAAACCTGAGCGAACAGGCAAATAAGGAAAAACGAAGGTAGGAAATGCTTCTTTAAAATTTTAAAAAATCACTTACTGTTGTAAATTTTAGTTTTGCTTCAAATAACGCAAATGAAACCGACATACTCTTAGAAATTATTGATGTAGATGTTGAAGGAAGGCCAATTGAACGTGAAGGAGAAGTAATCATTCAAAATCCAAACGAACATGAAAATTCAGAAGTTACAAAATCGCGTAAAAGAAAAAGGAATGAAAAAATGTGGAAACAGAATGTAAGAAAAAGAGGAAGACAGAGTGGCAAAGAGTATGTCGACGTTACTGGAAAAACGAAACCGGGTAAATGTGTAAAATCCATTTCATGCAATGAGAAAAATTGTCCTTTTCGCTGTTATTTAAAAATAACTGAAGACGAGAGAAAAATTATATTTGACAAATTTTGGAAGCTTACTGATGACAAAAAAAGTCATTTTTATTCAAAACATGTAGTCAGACAACCTGCAGTAAGAAAAAGAACTAAAAGCGAAGTTAGCAAAAAGACCTTCTCTTATGTATATCATTTATATGTTCGTGGAGTAAAAATCAAAGTGTGCCAAGACTTTTTTTTAGCCACGCTTAACATTAGCAAGAATAGAATATATTACTTTTTTAAAAAGGTACAGGATCCTAAATCTGGTGTCCCCAGATCTCCATTAACTGGTAAACATAAGAAAAAGGTGATACTGGATGAGAGAAAAGAATTAGTTCGTAAACACATTGCATCCTTTCCAACAGTTGATTCACACTATTGTCGCGCAAACTCTTCAAGAAAATACCTAGAAACGAATCTTAATATTCAGAGGATGTATAACTTATATAAGAGTGAAACTGAAGAACCCGTTAAGTACCATTGTTACAGAAATATTTTTAACTCTCAGTTTAATATTGGCTTCCTGAAACCAAAAAAAGATTTATGTGATCTCTGTGAAGCATTTAGATGTAACAAGACGCCAACTCAAGAAGAAATATCGGCTCACGAAGAACATATAAAGAGAAGAAATATCGGCAATTTAGAAAGAGATAGAGATCGAAAGGCATTAGATGACAATACAGTAGGTGTAACAACGTTTGACTTACAAAATGTCTTTTCACTACCAAAGAGTAATGTAAGTTCATTTTTTTATAGAAACAAATTATCTTGTTACAATCTAACAGCACACTTTGACAAAACTAAAGTTGTCTATTGTGCGATATGGAATGAAATTATTTCAGGAAGAAAAGGGAATCATATTGCAAATGCGGTATTTAAAATTTTACAACATCCAAATATCAAAAGAATTATTATGTGGTCCGACAGCTGCGTTCCCCAAAATAAAAATTCAATTATGTCGTTCGCTTTACAACATTTTTTAAATAAAATTGAGTCAGAAAACTTAGTTCAAGTTGAACAAAAATTTGGAGAGCCAGGGCATGGTAATATTCAGGAAATAGATATTGCACATAGTTGCATTGAAAGATACATACGAAATTTGGATATATGGAGTCCTTTATCTCTGCTAAAAATATTAGTGCAAATACCAAAAACCTGGAAACTCTCATTTAAAGTTATTCAAATGAACCCACAGGATTACAAAAATTTTAAAACAATATCTGCTACTTTCAACTACAGCATGATTCCTTATACAAAAATAAAACATATTATTTATAACAAAACCAATATATATAATGTGCAATTTAGAAATTCCTTTGAAGGACAGTTTTCGGTCATCAAATTAGATTATAAAAAAAATACTCTAAGAAGAAAATGCAATTGCTTATCATTTCGGTCAGTCCCCATTACGAATTTAACGCCACAACTATCCGACTTAAAACTCAAATATTTGTCAGAAATGTTGCTTCATATGCCTGAAGTCGACAGAGAATTCTATAAAGTAATTTTTAAAACATCGGCAAACAATCAAATAAAAAATAATACAAAAAACAAGTGACCGATAAAAAAAATATTAATGCATCAAAGAAGAAAGAAGAAGAAAAAAAAGAAAAAAGTTGGAAAAAGGGCACAAAACAAAAAAAAAAACTCTAATTATTATTAGTATCTCATACCTCCTGTTCTACATCATGTACTTAAGGTATTTAGTTTTTGAGAAAAAAATCTAAAAGGCGAAAGTATTATTGTGTTCTTTATCCTAAAGTTTTGTTCTATATCCCAAAATGATTGGAAGTTTTAAAATTTTACGCTTTTGTTCTATATCCAAATGGAATTATTTCATATTATTGGATGTTCTGATATCGTAATGCACAAATTTTTGTGCGAACAAGAATATTTTAATATTATCTTAAGTAAAATAATCTTATTTCCTAAATTAGTTCAATCTGTTAAATGACACTTCCAAACTTTAAAGCTTCTTTTATCAATTCTTGATTTTGTGGATATAGAACACTTTAATATTGGGGTGACGAATTCTCTCGGAATTAATAGATAGAAAATTTGACGACATTGGCAGAACAAGTCTATGGCAAGTGATACATAACTTGGGTTCCAAATTTTAAAAGGAGGATAACAGAAAGGCCCTTTGTGAAAGAAGTTCTGTCGTGCACAAGAGAATTTTAAGAAAATATTCTAAATTTAAAGAAGAAGGGGCGAATTTTATATATTTAGATGAAACATGGATATTTTCTAGGGGTGCAATCAAGACAATATGGCAAAATGATAACGTAAAGACCATCAAACATTCCGATGGAGAAGGGAAGCCACACATAATTTTACATGCAGGAGGGAAATCGGGTTTTATAGAAGGTGCTGATTTAATATTTTCATCTAAATCAAAATCTAGTGACTAATATGATAATATGAACACAGAATTGTTTGTAAAATGGTTGCATGAAAAACTTCTCCCAGGCTTAAGTGAGCCTAGCGTAATTATTTTAGACAATGCACCTTACCATTCTGAAGTATTAAACAAAAGTCCAACAAATTCTTGGACTGTTGGTAAAATTAAAGAATGGTTGACAAAGGAACACATACCATTTCCTCAATATATATTAAAATCAGAATTATTACGCTTGGCAAATATACACGCAAAACCAAAAACTTTTGTTGTGGAACAGAATATTGAAAGTTACGGTCATCAAGTTTTACGTCTGCCACCGTTTCATTGCCAGTTTAATCCGATCGAATATATATGGGGAATAGCAAAACAATATTATGACAACAATATTGGGCCTAATGGTTATAGTGAAGACGCAGTTCGTGAAACTTGGCGAAAAGCACTTTCAATTGCAACTCCAGAAGTGTGGCGGAACTGTATATCCAAGTGCGAGAAACTAATAGAAGATTGGTGGACTCGTGAAAATAAAATAAACGACATAAATCCAATCATAATAACAATTAATGGTGATTACAGTGATGATGATGACGATTATGATATTTTGGATGATAATGACTGATTTTCATTTTTGTTAGCAAGTTAAATTTTTTTATTTTTCCTTTGAAATTCTCTACATGGAACAAATTTTTATGGTAGAAAATATTTTATTTAAGCTAAATAACCCTATTATTATATATAGACCATATTTTCTGTGTGAAGTGTAATATAAAATTATTATTAGGTTTATAATAGCCACATTAGACTCCATTAATGAAGAAGTTTAATTCTGCTCTCAATTATACAAACGATTCTCCATTATTATTTAAGTAAAAAGTTGTTCAATATTTTTTATTTTATTTAACCAGTTGATATTTCCCCAAAGAACAGGTCAAACTTTCGGGTACTTACCTGGAAATACTCATAAAATTTTTAATACGAAATCCGCGTAAGTATAGCGAACAGACTGACTAGGGATAAAATCTACAAAAATGTATAACCCAGACAATAAGAACAAAATACGATACCCCTGTCCATTGATAAGATGAATTAAATTTGTAACGGTTGGAACCGTTTTCGTTATTTGACCCAGACATTGTAACGGTTGTAACCGTTTTCGTTATTTTGAAACCACCATCTCTACACAAACGTCATTTGTCGTTTATGCCTTGTGTCAAAACTCGGGTTGTCATTTTCGATTTACCTCTGTCATCGAGCAAGTTGATTATTGAATTTTGATTATCTTTTATCTTGGACATCCGATGTACTAATTATCTTAAATATTTTTAATGACCGTCTGATTTTAAAAAGGTAAGTTTCCTACCGATATTTTGTTGAAAATATATATGTAGTACAAGAATTTCTTTATTAAAATGTCAAATCTGAAACATAACCGTAACATTGAGTAGCACATGATAATCCATTATATATAATTTTATCTATTATTTTGTTAGGAAAGAGATACTATGCTTTACTATTTTTAAATATGTTAAATAAGTCTTTTTCTTTTCCTATTAAATTTGGTCTCTGTGAAGCTATTTAAATAATAGTCTTATTTGTTCATTTAATAGTAAAAAGCATTATCTGTTTTCTATATACACTTCCTGATTCCTTTCTTTATATTTTTACCTTTTTCCTTGTAGCCTTGCTGTATATAGATGGTTTCAGTAGAAGTTCAATAGAAACTATATAGATGGTTCAATATAAACTATATAGATGGTTCGATAGAAACTATTTAGATGGTTTAATATAAGCTGTATCTAGATGAATTTTAGAAGAACGTACAAGCTGCATGTTTAGAAATCTGGAAGAACGTACAAGCTGCCTGTTTAGAATACATCAAGAAGTTTAGTTCAACCACCGAAAGAAGTTAACGAGATTTCACTTTACCTTTGAAAATTTAACAAGAAGGCCTCTACAGTCACTCCTTAAATGTTACCTCGATTCTACAGAAAAGTTATTAATAAATCATTTAAATTTGAATTAGAATTTGTTGCTACCTTATTTAATTATAAAATCATAAAGATTAGTGATTTTCTATATTTTCATCACTGATCGATTATCAAGTCTAGAGAGTTTTAAATATAGTGGGGTCCAATATTCTTTTTCAAAGTTATACGAGTTGTTTAATAACCTGACCCACTCCCCAAAATCATAGAGCTTAAAACACTATAAAAATAGATAAAAAAATAAGATAATATTACAGAATGGCGCCTCATCTGGGTTAAACAGCTCATTACTTTGAAATAGATTCCTTATAACTTATCGTTCTTATTCACATAGGTCTTTCACAGAGATTAACGATACTAACTGCATGACTTCTTTATTTTTACTAATACCTTCTTACTTAGTATTTTAACCTTTTCTACAAATCTTTGTATCGTATCGTCAAGTTTTATATAGTATCTGCATTTTCTACTAGTTTCGGTGTTTATTTATACATATTTTTATATATTTACACATATTTATCTACACTTATTTATTATTTTGCTAGTGATATATCTATATATTCATTATGCACTGATAAAAGTGTATAGTTTTTGGATTTTTACCTAAAGTTGATTTTTGTGCCTATCGAGTAAAAATTTTTTTGGTTAGTGATAAAACTTTGTACCTTTAATTAATTAAATATATTGATTTTTACATTTATCTGAAGATGATGATAATGAAGTCATACCTAACGTTAATAACGATACCTCTAACAGTAAATAATATATTCTGCAATTGTCTTGATTTCCATACCGCTCCTTTTTAATAAGTTAAAATATTACTAAATTTTTCATATATACTGCCAGGCCAGAATATATCAAGCTTTTTATTCTGCTATTACCTACTAGACCAAGTGATACAGTCTGTAGTCAATTGTTTTCTTTACACCAATGGAATATATAATGTCAGGCCAGAATAATAAAAGCTACTGTCAGGCCAGAATATTATATCTAGCATTTTATTCTGCTATTACCTACACGATCAAGTAGTACAGTCTGTAGTCAATTGTTTCCTTTTACACCAACGGAATATTTATTAGTCAGATCAGACTTCTAACTTTTAGCTGTCTGCTACTGCTTATTTTTTAAAGCAATACTGTATGTAATAGCTACCCTAATATTTGGTAATATGTATTCAGTTACTAATAGTATTTTCTACCTAATTTCCTAGTTAACATAATTTTCTCTTTACATTTCTCTTTATTTGTTAGTATAATTTTGGATAAGTATTTGAAACTATCTAGTTTGCAATTACCAATTTAGGAGAGTGTCCGAAGTATATTAATAAATATTGTTTTTTATTTTCTTTTCATTTGCTTGCTTAACACTGTATTTATCAGTTATGTATATAATTCTGTACAAGTTTTTGAAACTGAGACGTCAGTTTGCATTAACCATATTAGGAGAGTGTATATAAATATATTTATAATTTTTTTTCTTGCTATTAAATCTTAGTGCAGTGATTTATTCAATATCTTTACCTACTTTTTATTAAATTAAGTAAATTAAATTTTACATTTTCTTTAGATTTTGAATTTCTTCTCTTTATAATTAATTCTTTATTATGATTATTTAACTGAAACATTTGTTAGGATTTTTTTTTCTTGATTGGTAGTAAATTTATATATCGTTATTAAATTTGAGTAATATTTTAATTTGTTTACCTTTTCCTTAAATTCAATCTTAAAATACCTAAGTTGACTTTGAACTATATTATCTAGCATTTTGTTTTTTCTTTACATGGTTAAGTACCTTACTATTGCATAACTATTTGATTCTGAACTAAGTTTAAATTATATTTTAATACAAGTAGTAAAAGTATGTATATATTTATTCTTTTTTCAATTATAATTTGAGAATTTATGCTTTTAGCAATATATTTTGATACCTCTGATTTCATTTTATATTGAAAATAATTTAGTTAAGTATTGCAAAATTTCATATTTGCGTTAACTTTAGGTTAACAGATAACTTGCATTACTTTAATTGTTTTTACCTAACTTTACTACTTTGTACCTTTGCTGATTTACGAAGATGTTTCGTATACCTTGCCGGATGTACTCACTGATGTGTGTACATTGTTTATCTTGATTTTCATAATTTATCTCCTATAGTATTATTATATATCTTTATTCACTAGTTGAGTGAATATTTTATTTATCTTTTAATAATATTATTTTTACCTTTAGTACATGATGTACTATGTTTTTTGAATATAAAGATATTTACCTTTGATTTGAAATGGTTCACCGTTACTTAGTTATGATATATGAAAATATAGTTCAATGATCATTCTTTCTAGTTTACCTTACCAAATTATATTAATAATATATGAAGGTTAACAATACACACAGCTAGTTCACGAAAAAAATAATGGCTTTAAAAGCTTATCAACAATAAATAACGTTTTCCTTTTTTTCGTATATTTAAACAGGGTGAGTCGAATTTTTTTCTAGAAATTTGAGCGGCTAAAAATGCACGGTGTACACAAGTGTTGACGTGGGTACCAAGTTATTAGTGAAAGAACGAAAGAGGCTGATGATATACGGGACGCTATTAGAGGATAATAACGATAGAAGAATGCCACTGGATATGGGACGAAAAAAAGGCCATATTACCGAGCATACTGTGATTTTGCAAGCATGTTAAAATTTTTGATGATAAATGAGATCAAATAATGTTAATTATAAGCAATTAATTATTTTAAAAGAGTCATAAGTGGCTGCAAATTTAGCTTCTGATCTTAAATATTGAAATCAAAATCAAATATGATTTCTTTAATTTTTTCATAATTATCTGCGTAAAAAAGGCAGCTTTAAGCCAGGTACCCCACCGAGTAATCACAGGTTCCGGTGGCATCTGTAATTCAGGAAATTTTTCTTTGTACAATTGAGTTCTCAGAGGAGCTTTAAGAAATATTTTTTTTACATTACTAATTAAATAATTTAATAAAGGAAAGTTAGACCTAATTTCTTCTGCAACTCTGTTAAGGCCATGAGCCAAACATGTAACATGGATTAAGTTTTCATAAAACATTTTTAAATTTTGTGCGGCTTTTACCATGTACGGGGCAGCATCGGATAACATCAATAAACATTTTTGTGTTAGAACGGCTTCCGGAAGAAAACAGGAAGACAATTCTGTCTGGATAAAACGAGTTATTGTCAAGTTATTTGTTTTATTTAATTGCTTTGAAGCGATTAGATATGGACCAATTTGCATTTCTTCGCGTAATGAACCTATCATTAAATGGGCTATATTGAAAGGGATCGTATTTAATTCCGTCCCGGTTGAATGGCAATATAAAGCGTCCACCTATTCTATCGCTTTTGATTGCGGTAAATTCCAGGAACCAAAGTCGTGGATGCGCTGGAACAGAAGCAGAGAATCATCGTCATAGGAACGGGAATTATTTTATTGAATGTCAGTGATTGAACGTGGAGAGAATGGAATGTCCGTCATTGTTAAAGGTATAGGTTTTTGTTAGTTTTATTTGTGATAAAAATGTTAGTGCCTTTTTAAATCAATTAATAAGTTTCAATTACTTTTACATTATTTAACTAGTTGATGGTTCACTATTTAGATTTTGAATTTCACTGTTATAAGTAATTTCATGCTTTTTCTTGACGGCATTTTTTTTTTGTATCTGTCATAAAAAATTGCTTGCATTCCAATAACGAGTTTATTTGATTTTATGACTTATATTACTATCTAAATCAGTGAAAAATAGCATCCTTTTAATATTTTAATTTAAATATCTCACGAATCTCACGAATTTTTTCACGAGTCTCAATGTACAAACTGTCAACACCACGTTTGCGTAATATACTTTGCTCTGGAATATTAAATTTACAGTATTTTTGCAAAAATGATCGGAGATTTGGATTATTTAATCGTATTAAAGGGATATTCGAAGTGACTAAAGCTTTGCATAAATCTTCCTTAAAAATAGCTTGTTCACTTCTAGACGATCCAGATTCTAAATATTGTTTCAAGGGAAGTTGACTTTGTCTGCGAATGTCTTTAGATTTCTGCCTTGCTATATGTGAGGGTGTTTTCGCGTGTTGGTCGATTGGAAACTTTTTTTACATGGAATCGAAAACAAATAAATTCCTGTAGATGTTGAAGTTTTAATTAAATTAAATAAATGCGTACGTTGTAAAGTTGCCCTACTTTTTTTTAACTGTGAGCTGAAATAATATTTTACTGTCGTCTGATTTACCATTGTGAAAGGTCAAAATAAAATATAAAATAAAAAAGTACTTACAATTTTAGAACATGTTTTACAAAACTCCTGGTTATCACCTTCTACAACAAAATCTGAATAAGATTTTACCCACGACTCAATTAATTTTGCCATTTTTCCCACTGGTTAACACAACACAACAATAAAGACTGAAATGAAGTTGAAAGTAAACTAAGTCATTTAGAAATTTGAAGATATTAATACAACTACCTGAAAGGATATTTAGCAAAATTTGTTGGTTTAAGGAGGGTGTTTATAATTTAATCCTCTCAAGTAACTACACCATTAACCGGGAAAAGTTAATCCTTCAAAATTTTAGGAAATCGACCTGTAAAGGCATTTCACAAAATATTATTTTGGTCCAAAACTCATCATTTTAATATGTCCAGCCAATTATTACGTCAGATATATGCCAAAAAATTAACAAAATGTCAATATATATGTATTCAAAATCAAAATTTGTATATATATGCAACATATGCAAAATATGGCGTTTTGCATATATTCCTAGCTCTAATAATAAGGCTCATTTTCGAGAATTTTTATACTTTCAAAATCAAAAGCGTGTATATTTTCGAATGCATGCTTTGTTAACCCAGTAACATTTTCATTATTAATTGAAATATTATTTTTATGGTTTTTTTCTCTGATTAGATGTAACATACATTTTTTTAATAATTTCTTTGCATGTCTAAAAGACTTCTAATTTGTTTTTCTGGCAATCAAACCTCGTAATGTTTATTTCTGGCATGATGGTTATTACACATGCTAGTTATCAGCCAGATTTCATACATTTTATTATAATTTTAAAATAAATATTTTACTTTGTTGGAAAATTGAAACACGCAGTCATTGTTATCTTCAACAAACATCCAAATAAAAATTCTGCAGTCTAAATATAAATTCATAATGTGTAAATTTATTGAAGACAAATTTTTACTTCATTTTTTTTACAACGTTGGTGTAATATTGTGTATATTTCCATGGAATCCACAAGGTGGAAAAAATTCATTTCAGTTAATTGCAAATTTAATTTTGTTTTCGGTCGCATGTGCAACAATCTATATGTTTGAACAAAAAAAAGCTGCGATTCTGGGTATTGAAGCTTTAATATATTCAACATTAGTTTACTCAATGCATATCTCTTTTCAATTAATCAATATTTATGACCTAATTAAAAAAAGAAAACATTTTTGGAAATTATACTTTTACATAGACAATATCGTGAATTGTACTTTATTTAGTTCAAAGATAAAAATATTGTGTTATGCCTTTATATCATTATCAGTTGTAACTGTTAGTGTATTTAGCAACTGGGATTTTTTTATTAGTTCTTTTTTCATAACGACATTCTTAGGCTGCTATTGGACAATAATACAAATACAAATATATGTCATGACTGGTTTTCTTCTGGAAATTTCGCTAATTCTAAAAAAGAGAGAAGATATTATATGTGAGAGGCTTCAAACATTCTGCAAACAACCGTACTTTACAAAACGTGACATCATATGTGAAATACAGATGCTTAAAAATACATACAAATATTTTGGTTTGGTTGTTCTGAGTTTGAATGCTGCTTTTGGGAAGAAAATGTTGGTATATTTATTGCTGGTTTTCGTTACGTTATTGGGCATTGTTGATTATGTATTGGATTCGTTTAATAACAATGAAGGTGTCCATTATAAGTCTGTACTCGAAAATCTTTGTTATCTACTTTTAATAATGGTAAGTTTTTCTCACATAAAAATTGTAATTTTAATTTTTTTTCACGTGAATATTTTATTTTGTTTCGCTTGTTCTTGATATAAGTACATTGTAGTTTCCTTGATATATAGTCATCAGCACGTATTTTTTTTTGGAGTAAACAAAATTCACTGATCCTAATTAATCGAATTAAATTACGGATTTTGAGCTTACATTAAATTGTAATTAGATAAAACAAAATGGATTCTATGTATTTTGAGGTGATCTTTTCGAAAGAAGGCAAAACAAAATGTAGCAGTTTTTTGAAAGTGCCGAAATTTTGGATTTTGTCAATTTTTCAATTTTGCGCAGGCGCATGTCGGAAATAAATCAATATTTTTAAAACGCAGTTTACAAAATTTGAAAGATTAGGAAAAACGCTAAGTTTTATATCTCTTAAGAAATTTTGATCCGATGCACCGTTCTCGCGGTATGGACGATTGAAATTTGTTTAGTTTTTTTGAGGCGACGAAGGTCGAAAAATTGAATTTGTTAAATGTTCAAACACTAAATTCTTTATAGCATTAGTAAAAATTAAGATATTTGAAAAAATAAAAATGCGTTTTGAACTTAAGGGATGTGACTAGTGATTCCCAGAAGGGGGCAAGAGAAATCCCAAAATTGGGCATATGGCAGAAGGGCAAAATGCACCGCGGTCCTAATTTCATTGTTTGCCTATAACGGCCAAACTATTTAAATTTTTTTAATGCCACTTACAAAGCTTACTCTTAAATGTAAAATCTTATGTGTGCGTGAATTTCACCGACATCGAACCATAATTGGTTAAGATATCAAACAATTAAATAAGTTTTTTTTCCAAAAAAAAAAAAAAAATTTTTTTTTCGAAAGTTTGAAGTGGCACAAAAATGCCAAAAATGCACCCAATGGCTCAAACCTTTTTTTTTGAGTACTCTATTGTGTCTAAAATACGATTACATTACGGAAAATTCTGCAAATATGTCAGAAGTGTGTTGGAGGAGCAGCCGTCCAGGCGGACATTTTATTGGGTCAATTGCCGACGAGATGTAGAAGATTGGTGTAAGAAATGTGATCTATGCAATGGCAGAAAAGGACCCAAAACGAGAAGTCGAGGTAAAATGTCACAGTATCTTTCCGGAGAGCCTTTCGAACGAATCGCCATAGATATCCTCGGATCACTTCCTCTAACAGAAAGGGGAAACAAATACTTGATGGTTGTTATGCCCGAAATAGCGCCTATTTCTAATCAGGAAGCGACGACAGTAGCAGAGGCGTTTATGACAAACGCATAGCGAGACATGGAATCCCTCTGGAATTGCATTCTGACCAAGGACGAAATTTTGAATCCGAATTATGGCAAGAATTGATGAAGCTGTTAGGCATCAGAAAAACACGCAATACCCCTTTCCGCCCACAGTCCGACGGAATGGTAGAAAGACACAATAGAACCATATTTCAGTATCTTTTCATGTTCGTCTCTGAAAATCGAAAGGACTGGGACACTTTAATTCCTCTTTTTCTGTTAGCATATCGAAGTTATGAACATGAACATTATACTCCATCTATGATGATTACGGGAATGGCGATGGAGCTTTCCCATGATCTTCTATTTGGAAAGCAGCCTTCCACGTACATACAGAACTTAACAGAAAGACTAGAAAAGCTATACGAATTCGCTCCGCAACATTTGAAAGTCAATAGCAATAAAACAAAAGCTAGAATCGACATGGATGCCACATGAACACATTTTGAAAGAAGCGATCCAGTATAGCTGTACAATCTAAAGCGCCGAAGAGGACTTTGTTTGAAACAGCAACGGAACTGGGAAGGCCCCTAGACCGTCCTTAAGAAAATCAACGACCTGATCTACCGCATTCAGGTGTCACCGGGAAGTAAACCCAAGGTAGTTCACATTGAAAAGTTAGCGCCATACCGTAATCCAGATCCTCCCCATTGGCTTCAACCAGGTCCCAGTAATCAAGCTATTCGGGGCGAATAACTAGAGAGGAGGGAGAATGTTATGCAGCAACCTGCAGCGTGCTGAGGTCGTCATAAGTAAAGGTACGAGTAAATGAAGAAGATAAAATAGTCAAGAAATGTCTTAAAATGTGATTTCTTGTCAAAGAAAAATCCGGATAATTTAAGAAGGTTGAGGCAAGCTATATATGACCTAATGTAAGGGTTCAGTTTTATGATAGAAGTTATACGTTAATGTTATCAGTTAGATGGTTCTTGTTAAAGTTGAATTGAGTTATTGTAAAAGTTGAATTTAAATAAATTGTGATCCAACTCTGCTATGAAAAGCTTCTAGACGCTCCCGAAAATTTTATCTCTGTTGCTTCGAGCATGAGTCGGGTGGCACAGACTTAAAGGTGGCTTGCTTAGACAGAGACGGCTTAGAAATTCCCATTTGCAACTGGATCCTCTTTTACAATTTGCATGGAAGTAACAAGGGACTGTTTTTAACCTGGGTATCTTGGAAGATTACTATGTTTCTAATGATTCTCCAATTCAGCTGGTTGCTCTCTATCTTTGGCATAGCTAGTTTCTTTACATTGGACTCCAGTACATGCTCCCTCAGATTGAGTAATGCTTCCCATACATCATGATAGGTGGATCAATCTCGAAAGGTGTCCTTTGTTACCAAATAGAAAAGATAACGCGATCCATCTTAAAGTTTCAAGGCTTTTCCAGGGGCTGGTAACTGATCTTGAAGTTATGGCAGTCGACCAAACTTCTTGCGGAATACAGGTACCCGACCTCGAGCATCGTAGATGTTGGCAGAAGTACCAAGGACCAGCAAGTAATCTTTAGGAACTGTGAGCAGGTCTTGTTGTTGCTTGGTTGTAACACCATGTCTTGCTTTTGCGGTACCTCCATATGCACCAAAAATTTCTTCAAAGACAAGGTGTTTCTTGGAGTTGGTTTACTTCTTCTTCATGGTCACCCTAAAATGGTGCCAGCCTATTTTGATGCACTACCCTCGATTTACCGTTTGGGATCTTACTTATACGGTAAATTACATCATTAATTTTATTCTTGATGAGGTACGAACCTTACCAAGACCTTTGAAGCTTCGGAGAATAACCCTTTCTGGGTTATGAAGCCAGACTTTTTCGCCTTCCTTGAAACATCTCTCTGTAGCTTGGGTATTGTACCATTTTTTCATCCTGTCGCTGGCGATTTGAAGAGATGCGAGCGGACCAATTCATGCATATCGTCCATTCTTTTTCGTAACTGGATCACATATTCTTCACCAGCTACATATTCTTCAGGTCTGCATCCAAGCTCGAGGTCGCACGGTAGTCTCATCCCACGCCCAAACAGGACCTTTGCTGGTGTTTGGCCTGTTGATTCATTGACAGCTGATCTATAAGCCATTGCAAAGAGCGAAAGATACTGATCCCAATCTCGCTTATGGTTTAAAGCAAATTTTGACAGATATTTTTCAATGGTCTTATTCACTGGCTCTACCATTCCATCGGATTGTGGGTGCAATGCTGTGGTTCTGGTTTTATTCATGCCTAGTTTGTCACAGATTCCACGGAAGAGTTGGCTTTCAAAATTTCTTCCTTGGTCACTGTGGATTTCCAAAGGCACTCCAAATCGACAAATAAACTCTTTTAATAACACATCTGCAACAGTTGCGGCCTCTTAAATTGGAATGGCATAGACTTCCACCCACTTTGTAAAATAATTTATAACTACCAAAATTTATTTATTACCATCCTCGGTCGCAGGGAATGGTCTAGCAATATCTAAGGCGATCCTCTTAAATGGGCTACCAACGTTGTATTGCTACATATGAGCATCCCTTTTTCGTTGAGGTCCATTACTCATAGCACAGCTGGTACATTTCTTACACTAGTCCTTTACATCATCACTGTTCATCCAGTTAAACGTTTGTCGAACTCTCTGAAGGGTTTTGCTAACACCGAGATGTCCTCCTGATGGACTGTTGTGTAACTGACGAAGTACTTCAGCTACTCTACTTCTTGGAATGACCAACTGTCTTCTGTTGTCAGAACCTTTATAATTTTTAAGTACTCGCTTTAATAAGCCATCTTCCAGTATAAAAGGGTCCCACTAAGCCAAATAGATTTAAGTACTGAAGAGAGATTAGATACTTCTTGCAAGTAGGTCGATTTTCCTCTTTGAATTGTCGAATCTTCTTTAAAATGGTATCATTCTCTTGTTCTTTCCTAATTTTAGAAGGGGCCCACTCATCATTAACTACAGTTGTTCTTAATAGTCCATTTTCTTTGGATTCCGCTTTGTTGCAATGGGAACACTCTGCTGGACACGGTCTTCTAGAGAGAGAGTCGGTATTTCTGTGACTTATTCCCGCTCGATTTTCAATCTTGAAGTCGTTCAATCCATCTGGCGATTTGATTGTCCAGGTTCTTAAATTGCATTAACCACTTAATGATCGGTCCTGATTAAAAATGTCCATCCATACAGGTATTGGTAAAAGTATTCCACGCACTTTACAACCGCCAGAAGTTCCCTTCTTGTGACGCAGTAATTGCGTTTACGTTTCAAAAGAACTTTACTAAAATAACCTAGTACTCTTTCTTTCCCTTCTTAAATCTGTGAAAGCACTCCTCCAATTCCCACATTACTAGCATCAGTATACAGGATAAATTTTCTCTCTGGTAGTGGGTAG
The DNA here is from genome assembly GCA_927349885.1 of Psylliodes chrysocephalus. Lineage (NCBI taxonomy): Eukaryota > Metazoa > Arthropoda > Insecta > Coleoptera > Chrysomelidae > Psylliodes > Psylliodes chrysocephalus. The sequence goes on from OV651827.1 coordinate 10,607,946, forward strand.
CCTAGTATTGGTGTAACAACCAACTGTCTAAAGGACCACCGTTCGTCACCAAATGTAACAACCAACTTGCCTTAAGACCATTTGTAACTACTGATAGGTATTAAGCTACTGTTATTAATATATTATTAAGGGATTATGGCAGCGCCGTCACCAGTTTAAGGGTCCTGGAGTTCTGAAGGAACATCCATTCACCAGTGGCAAAAAAAAATTAAAAATTAAATTAAAAGAATAAAAAATCATCCCTGAATAACATAGTCGAGCGGTTCTTGGCAATTAGTTTTAGACTCTTTTAGTCCTAAGGGAATAGAAACGCCTGTCTTTCTTCATTTCCAGAACAATCCATTCAGCTTCCTCTCTCTTGGCCTTTGGTAATATTCGAGCTACTGACGAATCGGCCTGGCGTCACCAGGGTCAATTTTGTGTTTTACAACAGAAGTTCTTCCTGTTTTTCCTCCTTTTGGTACAAAAATGTCACGATATCGTCAAAAAAATTCCTTTATTATCTTATTTTCTAATTGATTCAGAGATTGACCAGCAACCGCAATCATTTGCTCAATTTGTCATTTGAATTATCAGAAGTTGTTGTCTGACGAATTATGAAAGTTACTGGTAATTGGGTGATCATTAACGTTTATAAGACGAACTGGAATCTCTTTAGCAGTCGTGACCAACCCCTTTCCGATCAAAATTCCTCGTCAGGTCGAAGCTGCCCCCTCTAGGCCAGCCCGCTCTAGTTTTACTTCGACGTGTTGTCTTCAGTTGTTGGGACCCTAGGGCGTTTGCCCGATCTGCGTATATGCCCCATTTCACCGTAATTCCAGCACCTGATGGTCTTTGTCTTCATCTTTTTATTAGTAAAGCTCTTCATTATGGTAACTAGTTTGTCGATTTTACTTCTACGTTTTCTTCTTTTACAGTCCTCACTTTACTGTATCCACTAGAACATGCGTAGCTGCCTTATATTCTAAAGCAGCGGAAAATATATCGACCAATGTTTTGTGGCGTGCTGCATCTCGTGGTCACGGAGTCCATCAACAAATGTTTGGACTGCCAAACATTCCATCTCATTGTTCGTAGCTGATGGGTAAGAAAATCGCACCAACCTGGCAATATCTACTTCGTATTCTTGAAGAGTCCCGTCTAGTTTCTAATTGCGATTCTTTAATTGTGACGTATAAATGCTCCAATTGTTCGTGGCCATTTCGCATAGTCAGTCTCTTTTTGAGTTGTCTCTTCCACATCTAAAGCAAAGTATATTAACCGTTGAGTAGCGACATAAAGCGTCGGTGTCTTTGATCTTGGGTGGTGCAAATTTTCTTTCTCTCTCGTTTGACGTTATTGACGGAAGGACACACTAAAACACTGCTCGAATTATGAACTGGTCTTGAATGTGATGTTTACACTGCTCGACGTAATTTGAAGTAAAACTCTTTTGTAGTTTACATTTATAATAAAGGTTGGGTCATTGTGCAGTTTTATATTTATGAGTAGTTACTTATGTAGTAAATATAAAAATATATGTCACTATTGATAAATTTAAATTTTTTTACCTACGTCCGGATGAGCTAGAGACTTGAAAGTTGGTAGGTGCACAGGGTTTTGATTTTTGATAACAAAAGAAATTATTACTTATGGACCTTTTTATATATTAATTGAGTTGTCTCAAACTTTAAATTTCGCGTTGTTTAAACATATCGCTGAATACAATTTTTGACTAATAATGTGCCCCGTTACTCAAAACTTTTAATTCACGTTTAAAGTGTTTGACAGAGGTATCTGATTTGACAAGTTATTCATACAACAATATGGAAGTCAGTGTCAAATCAGATGACATTCCGTCTATCATTCTAATTTTTGATAAATATTACTGTAAACTACGAAAGCGTAGAAGAATCACAGTGAAAAAAATATATAATTGACACTTGACAGTGATATCTGTCAATTAGTGCTAATTTTCACTTACATCTGTCAATTAGGTACAATTCCCAGTTCTAGCTGTCAATTACTACTAATTGGCCTTAGGTATATCTGTCAATTAGGCCTGATTCCCAGTTCTGGCTGTCGATTAATGCTAATTAATTGACACTTAGACCTAATTGATAGATGTAAATGTTAATTAGCATTAATTGATAGATGTAAGTGTCAATTAGCATTAACTTAACAGACAGAACTAGGAATTAGCCTAATTGACAGATGTAAATGTCAATTAGCAGTAGCACTAATGGAAGATATAACTGTCTTTTTTTTCACCGTGGCCCTCTACGCTTTCGTAGTTAACAGCAAAATAGGGGACAATCTTACTATTCTTATACTTATGAATAGATTTGCTTAAGCTTGGGGGTCGTTGAGTCAAGGTCGCTAATTGTGATTTCTGACAAAAATCAAGGAAATAAAAATGGCGGTTTTTTCCGTTTAAGTACCGATTTGTCTCAAACTAGAAACTTGGTGGTCTTAATACAATTTTTGATCTAAACATAAAAATATCAAAATGGCGGATTTTCCTAATGAACCGATTGTCCTAAACTTGGGGATGTTTAAGGCCACCAAATATGAGTTTTAACCTAAATTTAACAAAGATAAATTTGGCAGACTTTTGTATTGATGAGCCGATTTGTTTCAAACTTGGATTTGGTATGTTTGAGGTCACTGACTGTGATTTGAGGAATTGAATTGCGAAAAGTTATCAGAAAAAAAGTCTTGTAATAAATACGCATAAATGATAATACTGTAGTAATGTTGCTATTCAAGTTATCAATAAATTTAATAGACATTTATTAAGGTAAATGATTTTATTAGTCACCAGATCAACAAAATTGCACTAAAAAGTAAATTGAATGGACAGATCTTTATTTAATTAAACAAAGAGAATTAGTTCTTTTGTCAATGGCACATATATCTTTGAGATAGTGCAGAGATGATGGTTTGGTTTAAATCAGGCAAGATTACTGGGTACCTACTTGAGTGCGTTAATTCGTTTACGAATATTTTTTTAGCAGTTATTTGTCAGGTTTACATATTGTTCACTTTTTAGTGCATATTTTTCCATGTTAGTGTTCTGACGTATCCGAAAAATTAATGAATTTTGGCATAATGAAAAACCCACAAAAACAATAAAACATCTTTATAAGACGTCTCGCCTCTCTATTTCGCGTCGGCGCACTAGAATTCGGTTCCCCAGCTGTCGCTACTCAACGGTTAATATACTTTGTCTAAAGCGTCTCCTTAAAGGGCGATTGTCAGATTCACTGCCTTTTCCCTCTCAGACCATTCGTTTGCTCTCGCAGGTATCTCTAACTGTTTAAGGTAGTTTATCCATGACATCTTTTCGTCGAAAGTTGGGGCTTTAACACGAGTAGAATTTACAGCTCCTTCCAATTTCAACTTTGACTCCACCTCATGGCACTTTATTTCACCGTATGTTCCAATTCCATTTGTTTTATTTTCTCTTCTACAGAAGAGATCTTGTTTTCCACATCAACAGAGATTTAATTTTTTAGAGAAGAAACTTTGTATTCCAAGTCGGAAGAAATTTCGGTTTTTAAAGAAGATATGTCAGAAGACACCTTTTCTTCTAAGGAAGAAATATCACTTTTTATAGAAAAAACCTCTGAAGAAACTTTATTTTCTAATAAGGAAATATTAGAAGAAATATCGGTTTTCATGAAAGACATATGAGAAGAAATTGAAGAAATTATAGCAGACGCATCATCCGAAAATAGAAAAGTTTCCATATCCAAACCTTTATTTTCTAGTGCTTTTTTAAGTCGTTCTGCCAGCTCTGATTTCTTTCCTGTCATTTTCAGTTCACATTCTTCTTATTCTCGACGAAGCTTAGGCACTTTTAAATCACACAGTTTTTTAGCCATTATTGTCCACTATTTATTTATAGGACCAATGTAACGATAGTTTAATTAATTTGGAGTTTATTTATTTAGAACACACTATTTACAATTTATTTGTGACGTACTAATTAATTTATATAATACTTAGGCACTAACTCACATTTTTAATTTATTTATTACAATTTAACTTTTCTGTCCAACAATTTATTCTCCACTAACTGTCCACCGATAAGTCCGGCTATTTATACCAAATCCAACTCTGCTACAAGAAGTCTCTAGACGCACCCGAAAATTCCATCTCTGACTCAACGGCACGCACCGCTCGTTCCTAGCAGTTTATCGAAGCGTCACAAGAACAAGGGGCTCAGACTTGAAGGTTGCTTGCTTAGACAGAGACGGCTTAGGAATTTCCATGACAGTATAAATAAATAAACAAACATAACCTAACAAAATGCCAAAAGACGGATTTGACAGGTGTTTAAGGTCAATTTTATGCTTTTAGAGCATAAAAGCGATTTAATTTTCGCTTTTATGAATATCCAAAAGCGCTGCAGCGGTTGAAAGTTCATCGTCACCGCTTATTCAGCATTACAATATGTTTGATGTCGATGAACACTGCCATTATCAAAGATGTTAGTAGATAAATTTGTATCTTTTTAGCCTGCTACAAGTTACGATTTTACTTATATACAATCTCCCGAAATAATAAATTATATTTCGCTTCATCGAGATTACCTTAATTAAGTCTATCAGCGCAAAATTGGCCTAACACACAAATATATGATCAGTCAAACTGTTGGATACCTTGGATACGGGACTCATTTGGACTCCTCATATAAACAATATCTGTGCCAAAGTCTCTTCACAAATATTTGCAATATGTATTAGACAAAACTGTAACAAGGACTGTCTATTATTCCATTATACACAGCCATTTACAATATAGCGTCATACTGTGGGAAACTGCTGCTGCATCTCATAAAGTATTTCTCCTGTAGAAGTCTGCCGTTCGCATAAATGATGCAGCAGAATGTGACGCACACTGTCGGCCTATATTTAAAAAGTATAAATTCTCTCACTTGCTTGTGTATAATAGCAATTATTAATAATTATTATTATTAATTCATACACCAGGATTACTGTAGAAACGAAATCATGTATTGATCATATTTTAAAAATAATATGCCGAATAAAAATGTTTCATTTAAATCGTTGGTAATTAACACTGATATAACTGATCATTTCCCATTTTTTTTAAATATTACAACTAACGAAAGAAACTTTAACCATAATAATCGAATTAAATTACGGGTTTTGAGCTTACATTAAATTGTAATTAGATGAAACAAAATAGATTCTATGTATTTTGAGGTGATCTTTTCGAAAAAAGGCAAAAGAAAATGTAGCAGTTTTTCGAAAGTGCCGAAATTTTGGATTTTGTCAATTTTTCAATTTTGCGCAGGCGCATGTCGGAAATAAATCAATATTTTTAAAACGTAGTTTACGAAATTTGAAAGCTTAGGAAAAATGCTAATTTTTATGTCTCTTGAGAAATTTTGATCCGATGCACCGTTCTCGCGGTATGGACGATTGAAATTTGTTTAGTATTTTGAGGCGACGAAGGTCGAAAAATTGAATTTGTTAAATGTTCAAACACTAAAGTCTTTATAACATTGATAAAAATTAAGATATTTGAAAAAACAAAAATGCGTTTTGAACTTAAGGGATGTGACTAGTGATTTCCAGAAGGGGGCAAGAGAAATCCCAAAATTGGGCATATGGCGGAAGGGCAAAATGCACCGCGGTCCTAATTTCATTGTTTGCCTATAACGGCCAAACTATTTAAATTTTTTTAATGCCACTTACAAAGCATACTCTTAAATGTGAAATCTTATGTGTGTGTGAATTTCACCGACATCGGACCATAATTGGCTAAGATATAAAACAATTAAATAATTTTTTTTCCAAAAAAAAAAATAATTTTTTTCTTCGAAAGTTTGAAGTGGCACAAAAATGCCAAAAATGTACCCAATGGCTCAAAACTTTTTTTTGAGTACTCTATTGTGTCTAGAATACGATTACATTACGGAAAATTCTGCAAATATATTTTATCTAGTTTTTTGACCACTGTTCATTGAGTGACGACCAAAAAACACGGTTTTTGAGAAAAGTTGCCTAAAATTGACAATTTTTAGTTTTTTTGTCTGAAAAATAAACAAACCCAAATTTCATGTCTTCTAAATGTGTATACAAAGTTTAAAGTGTGTATGTTTCTTCTAAGTTGTAGAATTCTCCCGACAAAAGTCCCATTACACGCGCTCCGCGGGATCCAAAACTCGTGTATACACTACATTACCGTAATTTGATTTTTTTCCGATTTCCAGTTTTAAATTTCTTGCATATCTAAATTTATTAGGCTTAAAATGTATTAAATTGTATTTAACTGACTTGTTATAAGACGTTTCTTGAGTTTTGTGCAAAATATAGAATTACCAGATATTAGCGAACAAAAAGCAAGCTTGTCACCAAGTTGGAACTTACACTCAGGCTTAGGAATAATTTCCTAACATTTTTAAAGTATGTTACGGTTCAAAATCGATATGAATGTACTGGGATGCTTTTACCCCAAAAATAATATATATAGTATTGGCATTTAACTTTTAATTTACTCTCATTTATTATTTAAGTATAATAGGAATAAAATCTATTAAAAGCTCACTCCGTATACACCGTTTTGGCTAGAAGATTATTAGGAGATCCATTTCTCATGTTCTGTGAGTTAACTAGAATGAAAAGATACCTTTTATATTGTCAAATTGGAAATTGTAGAAGTTTAACCTTTTATCAAGTGTTTCTTTCTTGTTTTGAATATCCGTTCTGGTCCTCTATAGATATATTTTCCATTGTTTTTCTTAAATTAGTTTGTAGTTGAGTTCTAGGAGCCTAAAAGGGACAAAGAAACGTTTTGAATTCTATAAATGGTTTCAGGGTTCATTTTCTTTGTTTATTTACATTAATTATGACATTATGTCATTCAAATTTATTCAGGTGATTGTCTAAATCATTACAAATAATTAAAACCCCAAATAATCTAGGTAATTTTGGAATTAAGTAGGTGATTGTGAGAAATTGGCTAATAATATTTTAAATTACCTGTCATATTTTATTTTCACTTCCTGTAGAAGTCATTAATTTTGTCGGTGCATATCCTTTCCACCATTTTTCATTCTTCTGGTATCATACCTTCATGGAACATGTGTTTTTGAAGATCTTTTCATAAGGATATAAGATACTAGAAGCGAAAAGACATTGAAAATTTAATAAGTATTGCTATTTGTTAGTATACTTAATCTCATTAGAGGATTTTATTTTCAATTTAGCAAAAAGAACTTCTTAAAAAGGCCACCTTTCACCTCAGGTAACGTAATTTCTCATTTATCACTTATTTGTCCTTGCTTAATATAGGATTGTATATTTAAAGTAGTATTTTGTATTTTAGGCCTTCTATTCTATTCCATTCTATACTATTCTGTTTCCTTTTCTGGCTATCGTAGTCACAGATAGTTACTTTTCATTTTTGTTACGTACAATTCCGGACATAACATTAATCTGAGGTAGTCTCAACGGCAGCTGTATTTGAGAACCTTACTGTTGGATAGAAGTAAACGATTGGGACACCATTTTCATCCCTTACTAACTGGAGTTACTACAAATGAAGGACATTTTAATTAGAGATTAAATAAGTGGACCTACTCGTACCTTTGGATCCAATCTTGTCAAGTCACCCTTCCAAAGAGGTCTTCGAATTCAACCCTCGCCTATGTAAGAGTGACAATCTCCAAGGTAGGAATTTTCTGATTATACCAACTCAAGTCCACCAGTTAGAAGGTGTTATCACACGAAATATCTCCACCCTCAGTGTTTGGGAATATTCTGAAAATTGTACATATAATTAACCAATTTTAACCTTTTAGTTTGTAAATATTAAAGTCATTTATTTTGTGAGCCACCAAGATAGATATCTATTTTAACCGGTACATAAGCTGTATATATATTAAATTCCAAGGACTTACCTATTACAACCAAAATATAGCTAAATTTTAAATAAAACATCAAAATTCTCCTCTCATAGCTAATAAACACGTTTTATTTATATATCATAACCTTTTAAAAATTATTCACTATTCTTCTTTTTCATTTGCGGTGTACATAAAATTTATCTAGGTAATAATCGATTGTATCTCGGTACAATCGGTCATTCAGCCAAATTCGAGGACAAAAGGGAAAAATTCACCTACGACCCTCTCTGACTGAGCAGAGATAGTTAATAATTCCCCCTCAATTTTGTTTTGCTCTGAAGGTCATAGCAAGTATACCTTTTTGTGTATTTTTTTGTGCTCTTTTCGATGGCGAAGTTAGTTTTTTCAAATATATTTATTTTGTTAGATGTTTTCGGAAAACCCGGAAAAAATCACATGGGAAAAAAATTTAAAAAAAAATACGCCTCTGGTTTCCTGCGAATTCCCGAAAAATTATGTCAGATTTCGCCGCAGGACTTATTTTATTTGAGAGCCAACAAAAAAATACGCAACTTCTCTCATGGGCACATATGTCTAACATTTATAATTTCGCCACAAATTCATCGCAAATTTCATGTTCATGGTTCTGATCAAAAAAACGAAAAAACGACTTTTTGGTAAAAGCACTTCTGGCGGCGAGAAATTCGCCATTAAAACTACCTGTGCAATGAATTTCCGAACTATTTTTGCCTCCTCTTTCGAATGGTGCATTTATTTTCACTATCGGAATGATACTTGCCCATATAATTAGCATTTTTACAATGGAAAATTCCGGAAAACCCGGTTTTTCCTAATTTAAAAAAAATTGAAAAACTGCTACATCTTTTTTTTCTTTTTTTCGGAAAGATCACATAAAAATACACAAGGTCCTTTTTGTTTCATCCAATTACAAATTAATGTAAGCTCGAAGGGGCTTTTTTCGTTATTTAATTGGACTATAATACATTAAACCAACATACAACACAATACACCGATATAGATAGATTTACAAAATTATTAGAAAATGTAAACTGGGACAACGTCATTTCTCTTAGCAATCCAATTTTGGCCTACCAGAAATTTATTGAAATAATATATTCCCTAAAAGAACAATGTAATGTAACTTATAGGCATAATACTTATAAAAAAATAAAAGCATGGATAAGTCAAGGCTTCAATATGTCTATTAAACATAGGGATAAAATGAAAAAGCAAATATTAAAAAACCAAAAACAACAATCTTCTAAGAGAATAAGAGAACATAGGATATATCGTAACCAACCAAATAAAATAATAAATAAAGCTAAAAATGATTATTATACAATTCAAATTCAAAATAGTTAAAGAAGCTTCAAATGAACACCGGACCAATAAAACAAACAATGATATTAATATTCTAAACAATAATAAACAATTTACAAATGACAAAGAAATGGCCAACTACTGCAATAACTATTTTTCAAAAATTGTTATAGATATGGCAACTAAAATCAATTCTGTAGATGTAAAAATGAATTAATAGAACATATAAATTCGTTAAAAAATAACAGTGCTCCTGCGATTGACGGAATTACGTCTAGATTGTTGGAAAATGGTCACCGATACATAATAGAGCCTCTAATGCACATTATAAACCTAATCTTTACAACAGGTAAGATACCGGAAGAACTTAAAATATCAATCAGATGTGTCAAATTACAGACCAATAAGTCTTTTTTTTTGTTAGAGTATTGTTACTAGTCATTAATGACTAACCTACAATTTTAATCTAAAAATCTTACAAACTAATTACTTATCTAAGAAGTCCCCATTGGGCTGTCTTAATTGTTTCTATAGAAAAGCATCACAAGTTGGCGTGAAGATTTATTACACTGTTTTACACTAGCACTAACATTAATGTTCACTGCACTAGCTCAAATGGCTTCTTCCTCTTGAGCCTTCTGTTGAGTGTAGAGTTGTCCAGTAATTGCAGCACTTCTTCGTTGACGTGGGAGTGGAGTCGACCCTCATGTTTCGCAGCAAACCTCTTTATTTCTTCTTCGATTGTTGGCATCTTTAGGTCTCTATGAAGATAATCGTTTCGGTAGAACCAAGGTGCATCAACAATACATCTTAGGACTTTATTTTGCAAAACTTGAATCATGTTAATATTACTCTTGCTGGCACATCCCCATAGCTGTATGCCATAAATCCAGATTGGTTTTAGGATTTGTTTATAAATCAGCAGTTTGTTGTGTACTGTCAATTTGGATTTTCTTCCTAGGAGCCAATACATTTTTTTGAATTTAAGTTCAAGTTCTTTACGCTTTTTTTTATGTGCTCTTTCCAATGAAGTTTTACATCTAGGTTCATCCCTAGGTATTTGGCCGAATCGTGATGAGGAATAACGTCATTGTTTATTCTTATTTGTTTTTGTTCATTTGGTCGAAGAGTAAAATTAACATGCACTGATTTAGTTTGATTTATTTTTATTTTCCACTTTTTTGTCCATCAATTGATTCTCTTGTAGGTTTCCTGAAGTTTTTCTGAGGTCTCTGTATTAGTTCCGCCAACTGCCAATATTGCAGTGTCATCTGCAAATGTTGCTATTTTAACAGATTGTTGTTGAGGGATATCGCTGGTGTATAATAAATAAAGAACCGTTCCTAGCACACTGCCTTGTGGGACACCTGCTTTAATTTCTTTCATTTCGGAGTATGCCTCGTCTTGCTTTACTCTAAACATTTTTCCCGTTAAATATGATTGTAAAATGTCGACATATTGTCTAGGGAGCATTTTTTCAAGTTTCTGTATTAGGCCAGCGTGCCAGACCTTGTCAAATGCTTGGGCTACGTCAAGAAATATAGCTAAGCATATATATTTTTCTTCGTAAGCTTTTTCGATGATATCGGCTATCCTGTGTACTTGATCTATTGTCGAGTATTTGTTTCTAAAACCAAATTGGTGCGAAGAGATCCGATTTTTATTTTCAATTATTGGTTTTAGTCCTTTTAGTAACAGTTTTTCAAATAACTTAGATATTATCGATAACAATGATATAGGTCTATATGACGACACTTCATTCAGAGGTTTTCCTGGAGTAGGAATTAGGATAACTTCAGCCATTTTCCACGCATCAGGTATATATTTAAGGCGAAATGCTGCATTTATGAGGCATGTCAATTTAACAATAGCCTTCCGCGGTAGTTTCTTTAATATTTCTCCAGTAATAAGGTCATATCCTGGGGCTTTCTGTGAGTTGATATTTGTCTGAATTTCTTTCGTAACTTCATTGGGAGTAACTAGCTTAATTTCAAGTTGTTCCATATTATGGATGGTCTCATTAGGAGTGTCTTGATTTTCATCTAATTGGAACGTCTTTTGTAAGTGGTCAGTGAAAATATCAGCTTTTTGTTGATTGTCTCTTGCCCATTTGTTATCTGCTATTCTGATAGGAGGACAGTGTTTACACGAATTTTTCATCTTTTTAGTTGCCTTTCAGAGTGAATAATCAGTTTCTTTATCATCTGTTAGCCCTACTAGGTATCTGTTGAAGGATTCTTCTTTGTGATTTAAAATTTCTCTTCTCAGTCTTTGGGTGGCCCTATTTAATTTATTTTTATCTTCTGGTGATCTTGTCATCTGCCATTTCTTTCTTAGTTTTCTTTTTTCTGCTACTAGTTCTCTTATCTCGAAAGGATAGTTTTTTCCAGCTATTAATCTTCTTACTTTTGGTGTGTTCCTCCATGCAGCTTGTTGGATTTCAACTATAAACGTTTCCAGTTCTTCATCTAGCTAATTTTTCGTTTTTAGTGTTATGGTCAGTTGAATAGTATTTGTTAAGTCCTCTTGAAAACCTTCCCAATTAGTTTTCCGATTTGCTAAGGTCGGTTTGGCTTTTTTTTGTATAACATTATCACTTAGAGTAAGGATTATTGCAGAATGGTCTGAATCCATATCAAAGTTTTCTTTTACTTGTGTATAGTTTGGTGAAATTTTCCTCAGAATAAAGAAATCCAAAAGGTCTGGAATCTTATTTGGGTCGGTGGGACTATCGGTGGGTTTTTCAGAAGATTGGTATGTACAACCAAATTCTGATGCAGCTTGGTGCAATTATTTCCCTTTGACTGTGGTTAATCTTGAACCCCAGTTTGTGTGTTTGGAGTTGTAATCTCCACCGATTATAAATTTGTTACCTAGTTTTTTAAGTACATTGAGATAATTTTCTTTTTTCTGGTTGTAAATTGGTGGGCAATATATTGCAGCTATTGTAATTTTGCCCCCCTTAATGTTAATGGTGCTAATGGTTACCTGATTTTATGGTTCTTGGATGCCTGGTTCCTCATAGTGGGAAATGTTATTTTTAATAATTAACGCACTTCCTCCTCTTGCTGCATTTGATGGATGGATAGTGTGAATTTAATGTATGACTCTGTTGTAAGGTGGGTCTCAGAAATCAGACATATATCTATTTTTTGTACGTCCAAGAAAACTTGGATATTAGTTAGTTTTCGGAGAATACCATTGGCATTCTAAGTGGCCATTCTAATATCTCTTTTGTCCATTGGTGGTTTTGTTATATGTTTGGAGTTTATTTAATTCTTCTAGCTTCTGGATCCTGTCAGAGAGTGAATTTATTATGGTTATTAAAGATAATAACAATTCATGAGTAGTACTTTCTGCTAAGCTGGTTGGCTGTGAAAGATGCTGCGCAATTTGTGGCGTGGGATTCATGGTTGGTTGTGACCTTTGAATTGGTTGCTCCTGTGAGTTTGTTACGTGAGAATATGTTATTTCATTTCTGACAATATGAAAAGCGTTTATAGATCTCTTCTATCTCGTCATTATTTGAGGTTTAGTGATGTTATCCTTCCTTATCTGAAAGGTTTTAGCTACCTCACATCCTCTGTAGTTAGCAGGATGTTCCATTAGGCAGTTTATATACTTCGGTTGTTGTTCTGGACTTTTTACACAATCCTTCGTATGATGTTTTCCTACGCACTTTACGCATCTTGATTCTCTTTTGCAAAAGTTGTGCGTATGTCCAAATAGCTGGCAGTTTTTGCATTGCGGAACTAGTTTTGACTTTCTTATAGTTTCTATTCTAACTCTTAGATTAAGGATTGCTTTGATTTCGTAGATTTTATTAATATCTTCAATATTTTCGAATGATAGCATAAATAGGGGCAATGGTTTTTCATTTAGTTTACGAGTGTTATCTTCGGTTAATTCTATTTCCTTCTTTATTATATTGACAGCTTCTTTACATTTTAATCCTTGACTTTGCAAGTCTTGAACAATATCTTCTGGTTTAGATGTAGATGATAGACCTCTAACCATTACTTTAATGTCTCTGTTCTTTTTAACTTTATAGGAATGCCAATTTATTTCTTTGGCATTCAAGGTTGATATGACATTTTTGAAGTCTTCTTCTTGTTTAGTATTAATTTTAAACTGGCTATTGCTTAGAGCTGTGGCTTGAAAGGAAATATTATTTTCTGCCAGTGTATGGCGCAATTCTTCGTACTTATTGATGTTGCTTGCTATTATCGGGAAAAAATTCAATATTTTTTTGACTGTTTCTTTCTCTTGTTGTTGATTTTTGCTACCTCCAGGTTGACCAGGAGATGTTTCAGGAGAGGAGTTGGCTTTTCGTTTTTCTCTTCTATTGTTTCTGCTTTCCGCTGTTATCCATTCTACTTCTTTGTTAATTTGATCGCCGATTTCTTTTGCCAGTTCTGCTTCATCAGTTTCATAATTCGTTAGAATTTCAGATTTTTCTTTATTTAAAATATTAATTTGTTATTATTATTATTATTATTATTATTATTATTATTATTATTATTATTATTATTATTATTATTATTATTATTATTATTATTATTATTATTATTATTATTATTATTATTATTATTATTATTATTATTATTATTATTATTATTATTATTATTATTATTATTATTATTATTATTATTATTATTATTATTATTATTATTATTATTAATATTATTATTATTATTATTATTATTATTATTATTATTATTATTATTATTATTATTATTATTATTATTATTATTATTATTATTATTATTATTATTATTATTATTTTTGGTTTATCTCGTATTTTAAACGGTAGGTACTATCTTTACGGGTCGAACCAAGGTAAAGAAGCTTTTCTTGTTTTTCTTTTTATTCCCCGAGAAATTTTCTGACCATGTTGCATGTACCAAGAACTACTGCCTTCTGCATTTTAATATATATTGATGATGGTACCTCTAACTTTTTCAGAGCTTCATGGAGATTGCGTGGTACTATTCCTGTAGCAGATATAATTATGGGCAAGATGTATACTGCTTTAACCTGCCATAACTGTTTTACTTCAAGAAGTAATTCGGAATATTTTCTAATTTTTTCAGCATATGCAGCTTGGATATTGCCTGTATTTGGGATAGAAACGTCTATCAAGAACGCAATTTTATTATCTTTATCAATAATTGTTATATCTGGCCTATTATGAGATACTGTTCTATCGGTTAAGAGTCCTCGGTCCCAGTATATTCGAGCTGAACTATTTTCCAAAATTTTTGGAGGGTTACACTTGTAGTAGGGAGTGGTTTTTTTCTTTTAATTTGTAATTTACAGACAACTGATCATGCAATATTTTCGCTACATTATCATGTCTAACTTTATATTCCGTTTGTGCTAGTGCTTGACATCCGGAAATTATATGTTGAATATTTTCAACGGCAGATTTACATCTTCTACATGCGTCATCTTCGGTGCCATCCCTTATAACATGTTCCTTGTAGTTTTTTGTACTTATCACTTGATCTTGGATGGCCATCATAAACCCTTCTGTTTCCGGAAATAGAGAACTGTAAGAAAGCCATGCGTTGGATGCAATCTTGTCGACATGTGGTTGGTTTAGTGCCTGTGCATGTTTTCCATGTAGCGCTTTTTGAAGCCAAGCTTGATGTTTCTCAGCGCTGCTTGTGATTGAAAATTCACCATCTTTACTTAAGTTAAGCGGTGAATAATTATCGTCAATTGTTACAACTGCAAGATGCATTTCTGAAGTCTGTTGCTTTTCAAGGAAGTATTTTTTTAGAATATTTTTCTGTTTACTCAGTAAGTTGCTGATATCAATTAACCCTCTCCCACCTTCCGTACGAGGTAACGTAAGCCGTTCGATGGCGGATTTTGGATGGTGGAATCTGGCATTTGTCAGTGATTTGTTTGTTATCCTTTGTAGTTCATTTATGTCTGTTTGCGTCCAATGGATAACACCAAAGGTATATGTAAGTATTGGGACTGCAAATGTATTTATGGCTTTTATTATATGTTTTCCTGATAGTTTAGTTTTCGTTAGCATTTCCAGCCGTTTGATGTATTTTGCGGTAATATCAGTTTTGGTTTCTTTTTCTTCTATTAACCGGGATTGTTTTATGCCCAAGTATTTATACATATCTCCTTCTTGCATACATTCTATTATTTCGTTATTTTCCAGTTTATGTTCTACAATCTTCCTTTTTCCATTTCGTATTCTTTGTGTTTTACATTTTTCCATCCCAAATCCCATTCCTATATCTGTGCTGAATATTTCGACGATGTTAAGAATTTGTTTCAGTTGATGTTCAGTACTACTATATAACTTAATATCATTCATGTACATTAGATGTGATAGTTTGTACGTTGCTCCTTGTGTTTTCGTTATAGTGTATCCCTTATTTTCACTGTTTAGCATATTTGACAGCGGATTTAGAGCCAGGCAGAACCAGAGGGGGCTTAACGAATCTCCTTGGAATATACCTCTATTTATGGGGATTGGCTGGGTAGTAAACTTCGTATTTCCCACTTCTACTTTAACTATTGTTTCCCAATGAGATGTAGTTTTCTGTAAAAAATTCATAAGTGTGGTATTTATTTTATATATTTTTAGAATTTCTAGCAGCCAGCTATGTGGGATGGAGTCAAATGCTTTGCGATAGTCAATATAACCTGTATAAATATTGCGGTTTTTCTTATATGCTTGTTTCATGATTATTTCATCAATTATCAGCTGCTCCTTACAACCTTGAGAGTTTTTGCGACATCCTTTTTGTTGTTCGGCAAGTATGTGGTTAGTCTCGCAATGCTTGTATATAGCTTCACTTATGCAGGCTGTCAATAGTTTGTATATAGTAGGGAGACATGTTATTGGTCGATAATTTGCGGGATTTTCAGTGTGCTCATTTTTGGGTAGTAAATATGTAATTCCTTGAGTCATAAATTTAGGCATTTTCTCTGGATTTTCAATAAAGATGTTAAGGTATTTGGTTAGTTCTTTGTGAATGTTTGTAAATTTTTTTAACCAAAAATTGTGTATTCTGTCATTTCCAGGCGCTTTCCAGTTATGCGTCACTGATATTTTTGCAGTTAACTCTTTTGTAGTGATGTAATTGTAATCCATGTTGGTGATCCTTTGCATTTTAATTTGTTCCTCGTGTATCCAACTGGCTGTAGTTTTGTGACTTTTGTTATCTGCCCATAAACTTGACCAGTAATTTTCGACGTCCAACTGTGAGGGTCCTTTAGTCTGCACCATAGGATTTTGGGTTTGTAATAATCTGTAAAATTTACCCTCGCTTGTTTGAAATAAAGAGTTTTCTTCTTTTCTCCTTTTACACTCAGTGTAACGTCGCAATCTTTTCGCATGAACTACTAGTTTTTGCTTTAAAGTGTCTAAAAATTCTTTGACGTCAACATTATTTTCTTCGTATTTAGTGTGCAGCTTGTAGTTTTTAAAAATTTTATTCACTTCTTTCACTAGGTTTTTTGATCTATTTCCTTGCTGATATTGGTTTAGGCGATTAATGTTGCTTCTGAGATTTACTATTTTTCTTTCTAGTCTTATTTGCCATTTGGGCTTTTCTTTAAAATGTTTGTTTGCACCGTTAGGACTTTGGTCGTAGACTTTGGTACCATTTTCTTTAACACATACTAGAGCAGCACAATAAATAAGGGTATGTAGATCTTCGAAGCTCTGTACTGTTTCTCTGAGCATTGGTAGTAGGTTATTTATTTCTCCGGCTATTATTGCAAGCTTAGCAGATGTACGCTGTTTAGGAATGTTTGGCCTACTTAACGGATCTGTGCCTTGGTAATAATTTATGGTGTCTCTTAATTTGCCCAACAGGTCAGTTTGTTGGTTATTATTGGTTGTTTCTTGATTGTTAATGTTAGTTTGTCGGTCATTGTTCACTTCTTGTTCTTCATTGCGTTTTTGTTGGTCATTATTTTCTTGTGTGATCGTTTCATTCTCTGTCTCTGTTTTTTCTTCAGGATTTTCTTTTGCACTTAATTCTTCTTGTATTTGAGATTTGATGTGTTCTATTATAGTGTTTGCCAGTAGTTCTTTTTTAACTATTGCTCTTCTTTGATCTGCAACTCTTTGCTCGGTTACTGTAATGTGTGGATTTTCGGTTATAAAAAGTTGATGCATTTTAGATCTGTACAATGTAAGATCAGATTCTAAGTTGGTAGCTTTAAAATAGCAACGCATGACACTTGAGTTTAATTCTACACTCCAACTCATGCGCTGTCTAGGTTTTCCAGCAATAGTGGTGGCGGAATGGTTTTCCGTCAAAGCACATGTTGCTGGTTTTCGTGTCCTGATTCGCTGATTACTGCCATCATCATTGGGCTGACTGTCAACGTCAGGGTCAGCCCGGCTCCCTGACGCATCATCCCAGGCTTTGTATTTGTTATTCTCCAATATGTAGATTTATGGTTTGTAGGATAAGCTCCTAGGGGCAGGTCTCCGATACCCAGATATCAGCCGCCCCTAACATGGGAAACAGACGCTGTCGAGGTGTCGCTCCTGACATGGAGAACAGTCACACCTCTCACCATTAGCCCTCCTATAAGCAGTGAGTTGCTTTTGATGCCTTGTTGGTCCGCGAGAAGAATTAAATTTCCTCCTACCTTCCATATCTGGAAGGCCTTCCTCGATCCGCCATCTGAGGACGCGCCCGATGGGGGTTGCAAGTTCCCCTCACGGGTTATTATTATTATTATTATTATTATTATTATTATTATTATTATTATTATTATTATTATTATTATTATTATTATTATTATTATTATTATTATTATTATTATTATTATTATTATTATTATTATTATTATTATTATTATTATTATTATTATTATTATTATTATTATTATTATTATTATTATTATTATTATTATTATTATTATTATTATTATTTTTTTTCACGTACAGGTACGGAGTTTCACTAGGAGCCGGTAATTTTCATTACAAGACTCATAGGTGCGTATTGTTCTTATGGCGTTGATTTTTGATTTAATATTTTTCTCATTATTATTATTATTATTATTATTATTATTATTATTATTATTATTATTATTATTATTATTATTATTATTATTATTATTATTATTATTATTATTATTATTATTATTATTATTATTATTATTATTATTATTATTATTATTATTATTATTATTATTATTATTATTATTATTATTATTATTATTATTATTATTATTATTATTATTATTATTATTATTATTATTATTATTATTATTATTATTATTATTATTATTATTATTATTATTATTATTATTATTATTATTATTATTATTATTATTATTATTATTATTATTATTATTATTATTATTATTATTATTATTATTATTATTATTATTATTATTATTATTATTATTATTATTATTATTATTATTATTATTATTATTATTATTATTATTATTATTATTATTATTATTATTATTATTATTATTATTATTATTATTATTATTATTATTATTATTATTATTATTATTATTATTATTATTATTATTATTATTATTATTATTATTATTATTATTATTATTATTATTATTATTATTATTATTATTATTATTATTATTATTATTATTATTATTATTATTATTATTATTATTATTATTATTATTATTATTATTATTATTATTATTATTATTATTATTATTATTATTATTATTATTATTATTATTATTATTATTATTATTATTATTATTATTATTATTATTATTATTATTATTATTATTATTATTATTATTATTATTATTATTATTATTATTATTATTATTATTATTATTATTATTATTATTATTATTATTATTATTATTATTATTATTATTATTATTATTATTATTATTATTATTATTATTATTATTATTATTATTATTATTATTATTATTATTATTATTATTATTATTATTATTATTATTATTATTATTATTATTATTATTATTATTATTATTATTATTATTATTATTATTATTATTATTATTATTATTATTATTATTATTATTATTATTATTATTTTATGAATTTTCTATCTGGCATATCGTTTATTGCACCTGCTATTTCTCAGCTATACCTCATTTATTATATTAATTGAATTTATTTTATTTTTTTGAAAAATTAAAACACGCAATCACTTTTATATTTAACAAACATTGAAACATAAACTCTAAACTCATCAGTTCACAAAAAAATTCAACATGTGCGATATCAGTTTCAAATTTATCGAAGGAAAAATTATCCTTGATTGTTTTTATAACGTTGGTGCAATACTATGTATATTTCCTTGGAACCCAATATTAGGGAAAAATTTAATTCAGTTAACTACGTCAATTTTTTTGTTTTCTTCTACATTTATTACAGCCTATTTTTATGTAAAAACTATAGAAGATGGTATTGAGTTTGTAATATTTTCAATAATCTTTGTCGGAATAAATTTGTGTTTCCACTTCATCAATATTTGTGATCTAATTGAAGGAAGAAAATATTATTGTAAACTGTTGTTTTACTTACACTTAGACAATATTGTCAATTGCACTTTAGTTATTTCAAAGATAAGAATTTTGTGTTATGCAACTTTATCTTTATCATTTTTATTTTTTGCTGTATGTACCAATTTGGAATTTTTAATTGTTTTATCTTTTCCAAAAATTTTCATGGGCTGCTATTGGACAATTCAGTCTATGCAAATGTATGTCATGACCGGTTTTCTAATGGAAATTTCTCTCTTTTTTAAGAAAAGAGAATATATTATTTGTAAGAAGCTTCATACTATATGTAGGCAGTCGAATCTGACGAAACGTCAAATATCCTATGAAATAAGAATGTTTAAAAATAATTACAAATATCTGTTTTCGGTTGTTCTAAGTTTGAATGCTGCGTTTGGAAAGAAAATTTTGGTGTTTATAATACAATTTTTGGCTTCTTTATTGCTTATGATAGATTATGTGTTTACCGAAGATGTCCAGAGTGACGTAATAATTCAAAGTTATTGTTATATAATGTTAATATTGGTAAGTTTTTATTGTTATATATAATAATAAATCCAGCAATAAATATAAAACTGAAATTTTAAATAAAGTTTTAATAACTTACGACCGTATAATTAAGTTACATTTTCATTACTGATTTAAGGGCCAGTTTTTTCACCTCTGAGTAAATTTGAAAGTAACTACTTGCCGATTAAACTATAGAGCTATTATTTATTGTTTCGGCCTTTACTGAAAGAAAATCCATATTATCTTAAATGAGTAAAACCAAATTTGGTAGATTTTCACAAAACTTTTATTAAAAAAAAAAAAAAAAAAAAAAAAAAAAAACAATACACAAGGAGAAGCGACAGCTTGTTGTTTTCAGTGTACCGTTTTGTAACGCGCATGTGCGAAAATAAGTTGTGTATCACTCAAAATTATGTTATCTGTCAAAGTCAGTCCAAGTTGTGTTTAGTACGTGGGCAATGTTAAGTGATATTTTTTGGTGTCTGTTTTGTGTAGAAATAAGATGAAGATTTTTACACACTTAGGTATTCTAATACAGATATAGAATGTGCTGAAAAAGTTATTAGGAAACTAAGAATTTTATCACATGCATAAATATTAAGTATAATGATTTAATCATTTTTGACATTTTATTTTTCATATGTAGGTATTGTATTTTGTGAAATATATGGTTTTCTTCTTTTAAATAAATTTAATAAACAATGAACTGCAGATTTTGTTTATTTTATTTTGAAATTATATTTAAAAAAATATAATAAATTCGCGTATTTCAATTAGGATTGGTCAAAGTGGACAAAATCCCTTTATTATTGCTAAATTGTAAGTAACAATTATGTCAATTTAAAAATGTTTTGCCCATTCATATTTACATTTATTGAATGAATCATACTGGAGTTGTTTTTAGAAATATTGTTGCATACTTAAATAAGTAATATTTCTAAAAATTCGTCTTTGAACACATAGTCCAATGGACGTCCACTTTAGATCTAACTGAGGGTCAGGACGTCCATATCCGGGCATCCAGTGTACGTCCGTTTATGCTAATTAAAATGACAGCTGAATATCGATACCCAGAGAACGTCTGTTTTTGGACTTAATTTTAAGTTCAGTAGTATTTTGACGTCCATCTTAGGTCATTATTTATTAAGCCTACCAGATAATACTCATCTAAATATACTTCTTTTTTTTTTAATAACTGATCATTAAAAATTGACAAATTGAATCTATTGCATTTCATTCTATCAGCGGAAGTTTGAAATCTTATTCAATTATAACTGTATCTAGTAAAAAGTTTTCAAGTGGTTCCTTGGTCGAGCTCGTCTAGCGATTGAAAGCGTAAAACGATAATGGATGTGTCGTGAGTTTGATGCCTGCTCAGGTCAAGCGATTTTTAATAAAAAATAAATAAATGGTGTATAGCGATTTGCGAAAATAATAAACAAATTATTAATGTCACGATTCGTATAAATTCATATTTTTCCTAATTTTAATTAATTATTTTAATAATATCCTGTACATAAAACTTTGTTTAATTATGTCAACAATTTATTTTAAATAGCAATAATGTGCAAGGTTGGTTATTTAATAATTATTAAACATTAGTTTTAATAATAATAAACGATGAGAAAGTTATAAAGGTAATGTCGAGGCGATGCACGATGCTTTTTTCCACAGGGAACGGATCCTCCCCATAGGAGGTCCCCCTTGTAGGAGATTCCCTGTAGCAGCTCCAGCTTAGATCTTCATATTCTAATTTAAAAGTCTATTTTGTATGTTGAAAAATTGCGTTTTAATAGTCGGGCAAGAGTTGTGACGTGTGCCCCAAATATTGATGAGTTGGTAAGTCTACGTTTTATGTATTGTGTACTTATTATTACTTATTATTATATTGAGCCCGTATTTATGTATGTCGAGTTAAGACATATTTAATATAATCGTTGTAATTTTAATATTATATTTGTTTTGAGAAAACATTGTGTTTCCTTCAGCCCTTTTACAGAGACGTGTCAGGTTCTAACATCAAGAGTAGAACCCTTATACAGTTAAGGGCTACGAAGCCAAGTTTAAGGCTAAATAGTGTTTATGTGATTGAGGCCCAAATTCATATATTTTGTTATTTAACCCCCGGGACATCGATAGTCCCATAATTATTTAAGAACACGTAAATCGTGACATTTCTTTATAAAAACCACGCATAACGTGACATTCTTTATAAAAACACGTAAAACGTGACATTTGTTTTATAAAAAATCACGCATAACGTGACAATAATATAAAATAGTGTGTGGCGAGTTGCGGTTCTGTAAAGTGGGGATACGGTCTCAATGGAAATATAATCCTGGACGTTTTTTGAATGTCCAGTATTCGACGTCCAAATATATTCCAGAATTAGACGTCCTCTGAATGGTCAAAAGTGTGCCATTTGTATACTTTACTAGACGTTCATTGGATGTCGGAAGTCCAGAAAACTCATTTTTGGACGTCTAGACATCCAAAATTGTATATCGAATGGACGTCCAATGGACAAGTTTGTATTGTCTGGGTCAGTGGTCGCCAACCTCTTAATGTATTGAGCTACTTTATTAATTTTGGAATAAACAGCGAGCTACCCACACGGAGGTCACGTAACGCAACGTAAATGAAATAATCCACAGTTAATTTATCATTATATGTATTTATTTTACTATTTAACTGGTAATACATAATACATAGGTACTAATAATAAACTAATAACAAAATAACTAATATTACTAGTACGTACTTGTTCATAGCTACATTCCTACCTACCAAACAAAGGTGTTTGAAAAATAAACACAAACTTTTATCCAGCCACATCGGCATGTCACGTAAGATTTAAAAATAGTTAATAATAACAACAAAAAAGTAACGCACTATCATGAACATAAACATTGAAAAATAAAAAAACACGTACAATGAGAAGGCTGACACTCAGACTCATCGATAATTTTTTTAATGTTTGCAGTATAATTTGATACAGCCATTCGAATACAATTATCCAAATGTTCATCTGTAAGTCGATTGCGATATTTGTTCTTAATAAACTGCATATTGAAAAAAAAAGATTCACACAAATAGGTTGAACTGAATAATGCTTTCTCTTTCAAGGCAACACGGCATAGAACTGAATATTTGTCTTTACTTACAATAGGCCAGATACATTTGGTACTTGAGACTAACGATTTTAAGGCTAAATCATTTTGAAACTCAATTACTTCCATTTCTGTTGCAGCGATTTCTTCGTCAAAGTTCTGCATAATACAAATTACAAACTGTTGGATATCAATTTCCATAAAGGGCGAAACAACAAACTGCGCTACTAAAGCCATTTCGTTGAAATCCTTAAAACGATTCTTAAAGTTATTCTTCAGGGTAGAAACTATTTCTACATGATATTTGCTGTAATAGGATTCTAATGGATTTTGAGATATTTTTTCTGGAAGAATAGGAAAATGCTTGGATCGCTGTTAATTAGGTTTTGTTCCCAGCTTTTTGATAAATGCTGTTAAATCAGAAATCATTTCCGCTAGTTCTTTGTCTCTCCCCTGAAGCTGCAAATTAAGTTCGTTTAATTTCTTTGTAATGTCCAGGAGAAAACCAAAATCTCTAAGCCAGATTGAATTTTCTAGTTCCGGAGTCGGTTCATCGCGTTCTTTGAAAAATTGAACTATGCCAGATAGGACATCATTAAAACGTTTCAGCACCCGTCCTCTACTTAACCATCGGACTTCAGAGTGAAGAAGTAGGTCCCCGTATTGACAGTCAACTTCATCGGCCAAGGTTTGAATAATCTTCTTTGTAACGCTTCAGCTCTAATCTTGTTCACAATTTTCACCAGTTTCATAACGTTGTTTAGTTTCAGGAAATATCCATATAATGCTTGCTGATGGATAATGCAGTGGTAACAGAGAAATTGCGGAAAAGTTTCATCTTTACGGCATAACGCCACCAGACCCTTATCACAACCCACCATAGCTGGAGCGCCATCGGTTGTCAAGCCTACCATTTTAGATATTGGAATTTTCTCGGAAAAAATTATATTTTTTAAATGAGAAAACAACTCCTGTCCAGTAGTGTGTCCTTTCAGTGGAATAAACTTCAAAATATCTTCTTTAATCGTAAAATCACCAAAAGCCATCCTGACGAACACGGCCATCTGGGCAGTGTCAACGACATCTGTTGATTCATCCAGTTGAAGTGAAAAATAAACACAGTTATCTAAGTCAGTTCTTAACTGTAAAAAAATATCATTGCTCATTACTTCTACACGTATTAGCAGAAAGTTGCATAGGTTTTATAGCTGAAACTATCTCGTCTTTATTTCTAAAGTTGGCAAATAACGAATCAGTAGCTTCTAAAAACGCCTGTTTTATCATTTCCCCGTCTTCATAAGGTTTCTTTTTTTGTGCAATTATCTGGGACATACGGTACGATGCTTTAGTTGCAGCCTTATTTTTGTCAACTGTTCTTAAAAATATTTATTGTCCTATTAATTGCTTTTTTAACTGTTTCAGTTTCTCCTTTCTGGCGGCAGAATGTAGTGGGAATGATTTTTTAAAATTAGAATGTACAGTTTTATGATGTCTTTCAATATTTACTTTTTTAGCAACGTAGACCGAAGTATTACATAACAAACACACATTTTTATTTTTAACTTCTGTAAAAAAATATTGTTCTTCCCATTCTGAATGAAAGTGGTATGTCTTTACCTTCTTACAACTGCTTGCCATAATATTATTTTTTGTTGTTCTCTACCAACCTAACCGCTGGACGTTGGTTACGCGTTCAGTTTTAAACTAAGCGCAATGTCGCCGCGCCGTGCGTATTTATCCCGTTTAAAGCAATCCTGATCGTTCTCGAACACTAACGCGCTGGTCCGGCAGGTCGGTTCTAGCCGATTCTAGCCTGATGGCATCAGCGGCAGATTGCTCACCGCAACTTTGCCACTGTTTATGTTTAATATTATGACAATTTGATGTTTTTGTGGAATTTTCGGAAGCTTCTCTGATTTTTGCAGTTTGTATTTTTTAAATTAAAATCGTTGTGAGAGCTACCAGAATTGCCTCTGCGAGCTACCGGTAGCTCGCGATCGACAGGTTGGCGACCCCTGGTCTAGGTAATAGCCAGGCCAAGTATTTAACTCTAAATACATAAACCTTAAATGACATCTGATTTAACTTGGCGAGAAAACACTTGTTTCTACAGAAATGAGTGTTAAACTTGAAAGTCCTTTTAATATAATATAAATCTAGAAATTCCAAAAATATGTACTTTTTAAACCTAAAAGCTTTGAAAATATATGCACATTGCAAATATTTAGTTAAACCTCTCAAACTTAATGTCTTTTTAATTGTTACCTAAATTTTTTTGACACTCTTAATTTTATTTACCATATTTTTAGTTAAGGAAAAGGTAATTTAATTTAAATATGTGGCTTTTATTACATTTTTAACAATAAATAAACCAAATATTGAACACATTTTATAGATAAATTATAAAATAATAAACGTCTTTTTTTTTATAATAAATAATTAATTATTACATAATAAATTATATTTTGGTGGCGAAATTTCAGCAATGCTATTAACCCTAACTACTTCAATGTAATTAAATCACATTGCAACATTTGCGCATGGACTATAACAATAATTTCAGATAATTTGCCAAACTATTTCGCTCAGTGTAGAAAATAAGCATGTTTTCTCAGCGTGCTAAGTTGTGTATCAGTCAAAGTCATATTGTGAAAAAGGTAAATCCGATATCAAAGGCACCGACAGCTACTGTCGCTTCTCCTTGATCGGTATTCTCGGGTAAGTTACATGATACAATTCCGAGAATAGTGCCGAGCCAGCTGCTGCTGGATATATAATATAACGCTTAATCAGGACTTTTGTAATTGCTTGTTTTTATTGTTAACAAATGTAAATCACTCTTAATTAAACCTTCATTGTAGTAGCAACTAAAAATATTGTTCTTAATAAAAAATAAAATAATTTTTTAAAAACGCTTTTTCGAATCCTCAAATCGTTTCTGGCGCAGTCAGTAGGATTCGTGCGGGTCGTGGAAAAATATTTTCGCAGTTTTCGTGTCGAGAAAAACTTTCCGTGACTTGGTTGTTTCAACATCGAAGTACGAATCTAAAGAATCTACCCCTTCAGTGGATCATCGAGGACGCAAAAGCTAAAGAAGTGAAATTAGAGTCGGAAGAGGATCAACGTACTCCAGGCGAATACTGTAAGTGCCAAGTTCCTTTTTGCCTTTCCTTGCCCTCTGATTAAGGTTTCAGGAGAGATAGTTGTTAAGAATATAAGTTTATTGATTTTTCATATATCAAAAATATATCTAAGCATATTAAAATTAATTTATGAATGAATTAGAAGAATTGTTAAATAACTTTAATAATCTTAGTATTAAAAACGATAATAATTTAAGTAACGTTTCCGAAGGTAAAGAATTTTTTGTGTCAGATTTATTTGATAATTTTAAAATGTCACCTCCTCCAGTTTCACAAGCTCAACGATCCGTTAATTGGGATCTTTTTAAATTAAAAGTAGATAATATTAAACCTTATGACGGTGATAACAATACTTTGAATAAATTTATTTCACGTTGCGATAAGCTAATTGAAACTTATTCCATGTATAATGATGAAGAGTTAAACAATCATATTTTCGAGAGCATACAGGAAAAACTAATAGGGAAAGCGGAGGCTTTGGTTGGAAATCGAATAGAATTAAATAATTGGGAATCTTTAAAAAATGCTTTAAAACAAGGGTTTTCTGATAAAAGAGATTTAGATTGTCTTTTACAAGAGCTTACTAGAACAAGACCATTTAAAAGTGAAAATTTGTTAGATTTTGGTACTCGTCTCCAGTTATTAAGAAGTAACATCGTTCAACGAATCAGTAACGACGTTACTTTAACAAGAGACGACAAGTTATGTCAAATTAATCATTGTGAAAAAACGGCACTCAATACATTTATAGCAGGCTCAACCGGAGTTCTAAGAAACAACATGCATCTCAAGAAACCGGCATCTCTTGAGGATGCTATGGTTTATGTTAAAGATTATGAAAATTTTGAAAGCTTTTACGGTAATTCTAATGAACAGAGAGAAAGAAATAATTTTCCTAGACTTAATCAATTTAAATCACAAAATATTGCAGCTAGGCCAAATAATCATTTTCAACCACGTTATAACTCACAATATCCAAATTTAAATACATTTAATCAAAATTACTATCAACCTAACTATCAAAAACCGGTCTTTCCTAGTCAGCCAATTAATATACAACCACAGCCTCAGCCACCTCGAAACTATCCAACTAACGCTCAAGTATTTGGACCTCCACGTAATGTATTCAAACCTAATCAAATACCACAAAATCGATTGCCAAAACCGGAGCCAATGTCTACGACCTCTAGAAATCCCTCATTTAATACTAGGAGATCTTTTGTTCCAAACAATAGGCCCAATAATAAATATAACAATAACGGATACTTTCAAAATTATGGACAAAAACCGAATTTTGTAGCCGAAGAATTATATTCAAATAATTATTCTAATGATAATCATGGTGAGGAATTTGAAAATCAATATTATACAAACGAATCTGAAAATGAATTTGAAAATTTGACTAACCCTGTAGAGTACGATACAAATAATTTTGAAAATAAAAATTTTCAACATCGAGCCTCAAGCACAAATCAGCCCTAGTCGAAATAAATATTTCGTCAACTAATCCCCTACCATACATTGAAATTAATCAACCAAAATTAAAATTATTGATCGATACGGGGTCTACCAAATCAATAATCAGACCATCAGTGGCGGAGAGATTTTATCCAAATTGTATTTTTCATTCAAATGTAGACATTAAAACAGCACTTGTGAACAAGCGTATTAGGTTTCAAGCGGAGATACCGGCTTTCCGAGAATTTAATTATGATAATTATAATATTAACTTTATATTGTACGAATTCCACGAATTTTTCGATGGAATAATAGGCGTAGAAGATTTAATAAAAATGAATTTAAATATTGATTTTACTAATCATAGATTAATTAGCGATCAAGTTATTATTCCTATAAAATTTAGACAACCTTCAGATATTAAAATAGACTTTTCAGTAGGCCCTTCAGAAAGGCTATTAAAATCACTTCCTGTCAATATTAAAGAAGGTGAAATTCTAATAAATGAGATACATTTAGGTGAACTTTTAATCCCAGAAACATTAACCGTAGCCAATAATGGTTAGGCAATAGTCGAGATAATAAATAATAGTAATAAAACTATAACTGCAATTTTCAATAAACCAATTAATGCATACCCCTTTGTACCATCCTTATATGAAATTCACAATTTTAACTTTTTTAATGAAAATGTAGAAATAGAAAAACCAAAACGAAACAAATTTGATATTAAAACTTTATTGCGAATAGAACATATGAATGCTGAGGAAAGAGAAAGCATACTTAAGCTATGCCGAGAGTTTTCAGATATTTTCTTAATTCCAGGCGATCCATTATCTTTTACTTCTCAGGTAAAACACATTATAAAAACGACAGATGAGGTTCCTGTGCATGTAAAGTCATATAGGTACCCATATGTTCACAAAGAGGAAGTGCAACGGCAAATAAATGAAATGTTGGATAAGGGAATTATTAGAGCGTCGTGCTCACCTTGGAGTGCTCCTATATGGATTGTAGGAAAGAAAATGGATGCCTCTAATCGTCAAAAATATCGATTGGTTATAGATTATCGCAAATTGAATGAAAAAACAATCTGTGATCGATACCCTATACCCAATATCAACGATATTCTTGATAAACTAGGTAGGGCACAATATTTTAGTACATTAGATTTGGCGAGTAGCTTCCATCAGATAGAGATGAGCCAGTGTTCTGTCGAAAAAACAGCTTTTAGTGTCGACAATGGACACTATGAATTTTTACGAATGCCTTTCGGGCTTAAAAATTCGCCATCCACATTTCAAAGGGCTATGGACGAGGTACTAAAGGACCTCCAAAATAAAGTATGTCTAGTCTATATGGACGACATCATTATTTTCAGCACAAGCCTACAAGAACACATTCAAAATCTAAAATTAGTATTTTTTAAATTAAGACAGGCGCGGTTAAAAATTCAACTCGATAAATGCGAATTCTTGCGCAAAGAAGTCGAGTTTCTTGGGCATTTAGTAACGCCAGAGGGAATTAAACCTAATATAAAAAAAATCGAAGCAATAAAAAAATTTCCGATTCCAAAGTCCCAAAAAGAAATTAAATCTTTTCTCGGTCTCCTGGGATACTATAGAAAATTCATAAAGAATTTTGCCAAAATCACAAAACCCTTGACGATCTGTTTAAAAAAAGATCGCAAAGTAGAACATACTAAAGAGTTTGTAGATTGCTTTAATATATGTAAAAACCTATTGATGTCAGAACCTGTATTGGCATACCCTGATTTCAATAAATCATTCGAATTGACAACTGATGCCTCTAACTATGCAGTTGGAGCCATATTGTCATAAGAAGGTCATCCTATTTCGTACGCATCGCGTACTCTGAATTCTGCGGAGATTAACTATTCAACAATCGAAAAGGAATTGTTAGCGGTTGTATGGGGATGCAAATATTTTAGGCCATATTTATTTGGTCACCAATTCCTCATTCAAACAGATCATAAACCTCTACAATGGCTCTTCTCTTTAAAGGAACCAAATTCATGGTTAGTGAGATGGCGCCTTAAACTGGAAGAGTTCGATTATGAAATAAAATATAAAAAAGGAAAAAATAATCAAGCAGCAGATGCTTTATCGCGAATAAACCCCAAAGTTGATGTGAACGCCTTGGAAACCGATTCCCTATATGTTAATATTGATGACTTAGATGATTTAATTCAAAGAGAAAATATAAATGATTTACCTAATCTTTCCGAACAAGAAATTTCCGATATTCTTGGCGAAAATAAGAAAATTAAAATTTTGTCAGACATTCAAATAAAAGCACCGGATTTAAATCCCCCTCGCGACGACACTGATCTAGAAACAGTGCACACATCCCAAGAAAATCCAATTCTTGGTATTCCGATTACAGATAAAGCATTAAATTTATATAAAAATCAAATTCTGATTACTAGCGGCGAATGTAACGAGATAAAAACTAAAAGAGAAAACATTTTTGAAAACACTAGACTTTTTGTAATTTTACCACAAAGAAACCTTGAACAAAGTATTATACAATTCGTAAAAGAATTCGTCGATCCAAAACGAATTTATGCCCTGTATTTTAGAAACCCATTGGTACCCGAAATATTTGTAGTTACAGTTCAAAATTTCTTTAAAAACTCAGCTTTTAAATTTGTTCAATGTACCAAAATTTTAGAAGACGTTGAAACAAGGGAAGAACAAAAAGCCAAATTAGAATATTACCACATTTACAAAAAAGGTCACCGCGGAATTAATGAAGTCAAAGCCTCATTAAGCTCAAAATATTACTGGCTTAAAATGTCAGATGATATTGAAAAATACATAAACAACTGTGAAGTGTGTCAAAAAAACAAATATGATAGGAACCCACCAGTAATAAAATTCAATTTAACCCCTACCGCCTATAAACCTTTTGATCACATACATGTTGACGTGTTTCGTATATCAAATAGTCCGTATCTCACAATCATCGATTCATTTTCTCGTTATGGACAAGCTTATCCAATTCCAAGTATTAGTGGAATATCGATAGTCGATGGCTTACTAAATTATATAACTCATCATGGCCTTCCTTTCAAAATAACAGCCGACCCCGGCACAGAATTTAAAAATCAAGACTTAGAGGACTTTTGTACACTACATAAAATCGAATTACATTACACTACAGCAAAAAATAGCAATTCTAACTCGCCGGTTGAACGATTTCATTCAACCCTAATCGAACATTTTCGATGTTTACGCGAGACTAACAAAGAACTTTCTTCAGATCAATTAATTAAACATTCAGTTTTAACTTATAATAATTCAATTCACTCTGTAACTAAATACACACCGTTTGAAATTATAAAGGGACATATTAATAATCCTGACCCTTTCGATCTAAATGATCATCTTGTTCTATCTTATTATGTACAAAACCATAAAGAAACTTCTAAAATATTATACGAAAAAATTCGAGAAAGAAACGCCAAAGTTAAGGAAAAAATGATAGAAAAAATTAATCAAAATAGGTCGGAACCCCCTGACTACTCCAATCAGGAAACTGTATATATTCAGACGAAACAACGCGATAAAAAATTACCTAAATTTAAGAAAGCCGAAATTATTAAAGAAAAAGGTATCCTCCTGGAAACTGACAAAGGGACATACCATAAAAATATTGCCCGTAGACCAAAAAATAACAAAAACGAACTTTTACAGGCACAACAGGAGTATGAAGCTGTTGACGATCCTGTTATACCTGGCTGTTCGAACGCAGAAGATAGAATGTAATGGTGACGACGTTCTCGCAACACCATTAACAAATCTTCTACTTCCTATACAATTAGGAACTTGTAAATTAATATACACTAAACATACCTTTATTCATTATATAGATTTAAGCGAAGTAGTTAGACAAGTAGAAGTTTTAAAACGTCATTATCTAATAGTAAAAAATAATGTTAGTAAAGTAAATGCTACCAATCCAATTTCATATCACGGATTAGCCGAAAATATGTTGGAAAGAACTGATTTTTTGATTAACTCTCTAGAAAGAAAATTTGAAAGTATTTACCCCCATATTAGAACAAAAAGAGGACTAATTAACGGCTTAGGTAAAGTAAATAAATGGCTTTTTGGCAATCTTGACTCCGATGATGGTAATCGATACGAAAATGCAATTGTAATATTACAACAAAATCAAAAGCAAATCGCACAAGAAACAAATTTACAAATATCATTATATAAAAAACTAATTGACCATTATAATAAATCATTAACTACACTTTGGCAAAACCAAGAAAAACTTCAAAACAATTTAGAAAGATTTCAAGCTACAATGCAAAACGAAATTAATAATTTAGGAAATTATATCACTTTTCAAGGTACCATAAGTCAAATAAATCTAGACTGTCAAAATATGATAGCATTTATCGATAATATTGAAAATGCAATTGTATTCTCAAAATTAAACTCTCTTCATAATTCAATAATCTCAAGTAACGAAATAATAGAAATGATTAATTATCTACACAAAATTTACAATAAACATGAAATTCCAATATTCGATAATATTCTAACATACTATCAATTCTTAGGAACCCAAATATCCATTTCAAATTCAAAATTGATCTTTGCCATACATATACCTATCCTGAAACCGGAACCCCTAGAATTTTATCACGTATATTCAATTATTCAAAATCACAAAATGTTCACGCCCACCTATCCCTACTTGGCACGAACAAAAAGAGAATCGCAGTCGCTAAAAGAAGAATGTCCAGTTTTAGAAAATACATACTTTTGCCAAGAAAATGTTATTCCAAAGGACAACTGTACCCTACACCTGCTCAACGGCCACACACCCGAAAATCCGCAAAATTGTTACATAGCCGAAGTCAATATTCAAGAATCTGTCATTCAGCAAATAACCACAAACGAAATAGTTATAATAACCTCTCACTCAGAAAAAATTCTGTCAAAATGTCAAACAGACCAATATTTGGAAATCAAAACTCCCACGCTACTACGAATCCCAGATGGATGCGAAGTCTCAATCAATGAAATTAAATTCACTAATAGTCGACATGTTCAACAAGGAAAACCTTTAATACTTCCAAAATTCACAGGAAAAATTATGGAAATAAGAAATGGCTACCGTGCTACCAATATAACTAAAATTAATTTCGAAGAAATGTACGAAATTAACAAAATTGCCCAGCAGCTGACGCCAATTCAAGAAATAACTAATACTCTATATACCACACCCACATTGGCTACACTTTCGACTATATCAATCGTCTGCATTATCCTAATTATCCTATTTTTTATCAAGAAGAAGAAATGTAGAAAATCAATATCCAAAACCGAAGAAGATACCACAAATTTAAATTCCAAAAATACCTCCGTTATTTTTTCATCCTAAGGACGGAGGAGTTACATGATACAATTCCGAGAATAGTGCCGAGCCAGCTGCTGCTGGATATATAATATAACGCTTAATCAGGACTTTTGTAATTGCTTGTTTTTATTGTTAACAAATGTAAATCACTCTTAATTAAACCTTCATTGTAGTAGCAACTAAAAATATTGTTCTTAATAAAAAATAAAATAATTTTTTAAAAACGCTTTTTCGAATCCTCAAATCGTTTCTGGTACAACTTTCTTTTCAAATGTGACTAAATTACAATTCGATGTCCAATATATATGCGAAGTAATTTAACCAAACAAAGTAATTAAGAAAATACATCAATAACATAACAAAATATGACTATTTAAAGTAAATAAGGATACTTAAGTAATTATGATATCAATCAGATGACAATAAGATAGTATCACTACCGGGATTATCTCACAGAAAACTAGAAAAGAGATTTAATAATGGTAAGTTATTAATATCTAATTGATCATTTAGTAGGTTATCTGAATTTTAAAATCTATTTATTTCAAGTGTTTCTAAATGGTTTAGTTTAATGTCCTTATTTTCTATATGTAAAATTTCAAAGTTGTCTGTAAAAGAATGATTTTCAGTCAAAATATGATTTGAGTAAGTAAAATTATTTTTGTTTTTTGTATAGCTCTTATAATGTTCGGAATAGCGCTTTTTGAAACTACGGCCGTTTGACCAATATACAATTTTGGACAACTACCACAATTTAATTTATGCACCCCCGATTTATTATTAGGAATAATTTTACCCTTATTATTTTAAATATACTTCCCAAGCGTATTATTGGTTTTAAAAGCTACGTTAATATTTTGGTTTTTTAAATATGATGATACCTTTTCACTAGGAGCTCCTGGGTGTTTCCGAACTTGGCGTCCAAATTTGAGAGCAATTGGCAGATTTAATTTTTCTAAATAAATTATAATAAACAAAATAGAGTCATTACAAAAAAAAATCAAAGAGCAGGTCCTACCCTGAGCACGTAGCGCAATAGCCCTCAAAAACAGATGCGATTTGCAATTTTGTCGATTCTAAGCGTAGCGCGCGCGGGTCGAAACGCTTCTATCGCTGTGCAGGACCGTACCTGTTTTTTAATTATTTTTATTTTAAATATTTTGGAAAAATGAAATCTGCGAATCGGTCTCAAATTATGCGAACTACCACCCCTACAAATTTAAACGCCAAGTTCGGAAACACCCTGTATATGTAAAAGTACTATATCTGCAATTTTGATCTTTAATTATGGGATAAACTTGTTGAATAGCATGTTTAAAAAGTTTTTTCCCTAAAATGTTGTCTACTAACTTTGAATTAAAATTATTGTTTACTGCGATTTGTTTAATAATATTTAATTCTTTTGTGAAGTTCTCTTTGGTAAGAGGGATATTAACTAATCCATGGATCATACTGTTGTATGCTGCCAGCTTTTGTTTGTATGAATAATATGAACTATTATTTACTGTAATATCAGTATGTGATGGCTTATGAAATATCCCAAAACTATGGCCTTTATTAATTTTAATAATGTTTAAGTCTAAAAAATTAATTGAATTATCCTCCTCTGTTTCCATAGTAAATTTAATATTAGGATGTTTAATATTGATAAAAACTAATAAAGAATTTAACTGTCTACTAGTACCAGTAAAAGCAGTCAGTATATCGTCAACATATCTATGCCAATAAACACAATGTTTACTTAAATTATTGCTATGAATTTTATGTTCTATATTATCCATAAATATTTCTGCAAGCAACGGGCTTAATGGGTTCCCCATAATAAGACCTTCATTTGCTAAGTAGATGTTATTTTGAAATTGAAAATAATTTTGTTTTAGGCAAATGTTTAACAAATTTAGGATTTTTTCTTTAATTATAATGTTAACTTGATTACGATCTAATAAGTTTTCTACTAGCTTAACTGCTCTTTTAGGAGGTATACTAGGAAACAAGATTGTTACATCGAATAATACTAATTTTGTGTTACTAGGTAATTGAATGTTTTGTAATTTTTCTCTTAATCCATAAGAATTTTTTATACTGTACTTTGAATGGAATTTGCAGTTTTTTTGTATAAGTTTAATTAATGTATATGAAAGTTTAACAGAGGGAGCCGTGACAAATGACACAACTGGTCTAATAGAATAGTTCTCTTTGTGTAATTTTATTAAAGAATAAAGTTGTGGGTTCATTTGTATTAGTTTGAATTTTTCTTTATAATCAAAAATTGCTATTGAATCCTGAATATTAGGTTTTAGTTCTTTTTGACATTTACCTGTTGGATCAAATTTAAGTATGCTATAATTATAGCATAGATATGTTGACGATATACTGATTGCTTTTACTGGCACTAGTAGGAAGTAAAATTCTTTATTATTTTTTATCAATACAATACACCCTAATATTAAATTTACTATGGAAACAGAGAAGGATAATTCAATTAATTTTTTATACTTAAATAATATTAAAATTAATAAAGTCCATAGTTTTGGGATATTTCATAAGCCATCACATACCGATATTCAAATAAATAATAGTTCTCATCCATATAAACAAAAGCTAGCAGAATACAACAGTATGATCCATAGATTAGTTAATATCCCCCTTACCAAAGAGAACCACATAATTAAATATTATTAAACAAATCGCAGTAAACAATAATTTTAATTCAAAGTTAGTAGACAACATTTTAGGGAAAAAACTTTTTAAACATGCTATTCAACAAGTTTATCCCATAATTAAAGATCAAAATTGCAGATATAAGACTCTAACATATATAGGAGCTCCTAGTGAAAAGGTATCATAATATTTAAAGAACCAAAATATTAACGTAGCTTTCAAAACCAATAATACGCTTGGGAAGTATATTAAAAACAATAAGGGTAAAATGCATCCTAATAATATATCGGGGGTATATAAATTAAATTGTGGTAGTTGTCCAAAATTGTATTTTGGTCAAACAGGCAGTACTTTCAAAAAGCGCTATTCCGAACATTATAATAGCTATACAAAAAACAAAAATAATTTCACTTACTTAAATCATATTTTGGTTGAAAATCATTCTTTTATAGACAACTTTGAAATTTTACATATAGAAAATAAGGGCATTAAACTAAACCATTCAGAAACACTTGAAATAAATAGATTTAAAAATTCAGATAACCTACTAAATGATTAATTAGATATTCATAACTCACCTTTATTAAATCTCTTTCCTAATTTTCTGTGAGATAATCCCGTTATCGATACTATCTTATTGTTATCTGATTGATATTATAATTACTTAAGTACCCTTGTTTACTTTAAATAGTCAGTTTAGTTTGTTGTTATTGATCTATTTTCTTAATTACTTTGGTTAAATTACTTCGCATATATATTGGACATCAAATTGTAAATTAGTCACATTTCAAAAAGAAGTTGTACTTCGAAACATGTCATGTGTAGTGTTTTTAGTTTTTATTAATTTTTTTTTTTAATAAAAGTTTTGTGAAAATCTACCAAATTTGGTTTTACTCATTTAAGATATAGGGCTATTGTTGGTTAATCTGACAAGTAAACCTATATGTAACTTTACTCAGAGGTGACAAGATCAATTCTAAAACATATAATAACTCCGAATATTAATTGAAATAAGATTTATGTTAAAATAAATTTTATTTGAAAAAATAAAGCAAATATTCTAAAAATAAAAACAATACAGAAAAACTATAATTTAAAATTTATTTGCTGAGGTTCTTCACGTAGTTTTCTTCTAATAAATGATATATAAAAGATTATGTAATATGAGATTTTATTATTCAAATTTACATTTTGAAGCTTTTAATAGTAAGTGTTAGAATTGAGATGAAAATATCAGTATAATATATAGATACCCAAACCTGGAAGGATGGATTACACTGTCCCAAAAACATACCGACCAATTAGTCTCACATCGTTTTCCATGAAGACATTGGAAAGGCTGTGCGAAAGGTACATAACAGATGCGGTGATTATAACAACACCACTACACCCTAATCAACATGCATATACTCCAGTAAGATCTGCTGATACATAGAAGTTGCTTTTGATAAAACCACCTTCCCAAAGATAATACACTCACTAACCAACAAAAATATTCCACAAATGGTTAGTGGGTGGATACATAACATGCTCTCAAAGCGAGCAGTAAACATAAGTGTACAAGATGTGAATATAAGAGGTTTGGTTGCAAAGGGATGTCCACAGCGATGGGTGCTATTACCTTTACTATGGAATATGGTTCTCGACACCCTTATCAGCCGCTTCATTGATGACAGTCACTACACAATAACATAGACAGATGACCTGGTCATTCTGAAAACAGGGAATTTTGAAAACATACTCTGCGAAAGAATGCAAGTAGCTTTAAAAATTATCAAAAAGTGGTGCAAGGACCATTCACTGTCTATCAATCCTAAGAATGGTCCTTTTCACAAGACAAAAGATGACAATGGAATTAAAACTTCCAGAATTCCTAAACACAAAACTAAACTTTGCGACAGAGGTGAAGTACCTAGGTCTCATCTTTGACAGCAAGTTAACATGGAACTCGCATTTAGAAAATAGAGTTAAAAGAGCATACATTTCTTATGAACAATGCCGCGGAACCGTGGGGCGCACCTGAGGTTTTTCCAACAGAGTCCTCGCATGGACTTACATAGCTATCATAAGACCTATGCTAACATACGGTGCAGTTGTCTGGGTACCGAAAACCCCAAAATTAACAGCTATCCGTAAACTAAAACAAATTCAAAGAACATCATGTCTCAACATAATAGGAGCAATGAAAACAACACCGACCAGAGCCATGGAAGTCATTCTTATGTTATGTTATGTTGAGAATGGGGTGTTAATACACTGCGACCTAAAAGATCTATTGTGCCCCCTTCTGTCGCCACTGCACTAAGAAAATGTCTCAATGTCTATAGCGACCCTTCCAATCCTATTTTCTCAAGGAAGTGTAGGATTTGAAGTGGCTTCAAGTTAGGTAAATCTCACTCTTCTATTTGATATCCTCCTAGATATAGTGCCCTTGGATTCTGGAGTGCTACACATTCAGTTAGAATGTGAATAGAGGTTTCGTCCTCCTCCTTACAGAATCTGCACTCACTATCCTCTACTACTCTCAGTTTACTTAGGTGTCCTTTTAGTCGACAATGCCCGGTAAGGATCCCTGTTACATCACGTAGCCTGTTCTTGCTCAGGCAGATGCAGGCTTCCAATCTTTTCTAGTTATATTCACCCAGAAGTATCTTGGTCTGTCTCAGCCCCAAGAGATTGTTTCAATTATTGGTTCTTCTACTGCCCAATTCTTTTTTAATCTCTCCTAATATTATGTTACTGCTGATACCGCAGAACGGCTTAGGTCCTACAAAGGGTGTTTGAGCCCCTTTCCTTGCAAGACTGTCTGCAATCTCGTTACCCTGTACCTCGTTAAGTCCCGGGACCCAAGTGAGAGTAACTCTATTTTTCTCGCCTAGCTCATTCAATTGTTCTAGGCATCTCCAGACCATTTTTGAGCTGATTACGTAAGAGCTCAGCGCTTTGATGGCTGCTTGACT
Organism: Psylliodes chrysocephalus; assembly: GCA_927349885.1. Lineage (NCBI taxonomy): Eukaryota > Metazoa > Arthropoda > Insecta > Coleoptera > Chrysomelidae > Psylliodes > Psylliodes chrysocephalus. Next base: position 10,646,905 of record OV651827.1, read on the forward strand.
ATCGGACATGATGATAATATCTTGTCTATGATAGTTTCTCTCGACGTTAAACTGGATACACTTCTCAATAGCGTGAATTTCCGCCTGTAAGATGCTTGGGTATTTTCCCAAGCCTTCGGAGTGCTTGGTTCTCGGCCCATACACTCCTATTCCAGTTCCTTCTATGGTTTTGGACCCGTCCGCATACCACTGAATAGCACGTCTTTCGGTTGCAAGCGCGACGGATTCTTGGCTCCATTCTTTCTTACATCCCAGCTCTGTGGTTTTGAAGTTTTTCACAAAACTGTATTTCTTTTGCATTTCATCCTGGGGCATGTCCCAGGTATTTTTAGTCCTGAAGCAAGTAAACTTTCGTCTGATTACTCCGTTCCTGATCATTCTATATCGTGTCCTTTTTGCCACATTATCTATCATCAAATGTAGAGTGGTGAGGTTCAAGATCACCTCCATTGCGGCGGTATGACAGTTTCTAATTGCACCAGTAATGCAAACACAGGCTAGTTTTTGTACTTTTGAGATATTAGCTTTCGTAGTAGCTAAACTAGTTCTATAACTCCAGGCTATAGCCCCGTAATTGATGATTGGTCTCACTATTGCAGTATACATCCATCGCAGTATGTTTGGGTTACATCCCCATCGTTTACCTGCAATGTTTCTGCATACCATTAGGGCTTTTGTGGCCTTATTTACTACTTCCTTCTCATGTGTGTTCCAGAGAAGTTTGTTGTCCAGGGTTAGGCCTAGATATTTGACTTCATTTTTCCATTCTATATCTATCCCGTCTAATATAACGGTTTTGAGATTAAGTTTTCTTTTCCTTGAAAAGGCTACTAGTGTTGTTTTTGTAGGGTTTATACTAAGTCCCACTTCACGGCACCATCTTTTGGTATGTTCTAGTCCTCGTTGGACTATATCACACAGGATATTACTAAACTTGCCACTAGCAAATATGACTATGTCGTCGGCATAACCTTGACAGGGTATGCCGAGGTCAGTCAATCTGAATAGAAGTTCGTTTACGATTGGGCTCCACATTAGTGGGGATAGAACTCCTCCTTGTGGACATCCTCTGGTTGTGCAGATGGAGATGGTGTCCTGCCCTATCTGTGTCTCTGCAGTTCTTGTAGATAACAGCTGAGCTATCCTCTGTATGCAAGTGCTCTTTTTACAGATTCGTGTGGCTTGTTGTCAAAAGCTCCTTCTATGTCTAGGAAGGCAAACACGACCGTTTCTTTGTTTGTCAGTGCATCCTGGATTACATCAGTCAACTGTACCAGGGCAGTTTCTGTAGATCTTCCTGCTCGGTACGCGTGTTGGCTGTGGTGGAGTGGCACCCTTTCCAGGACTTCTGTTCTGATATAATTATTAACAGCCTTCTCCATTGTTTTTAATACAAAGGATGTGAGGCTGATTGGACGAAAAGATTTAGGATGCGTGGTATCCTTTTTCCCTACTTTTGGAATAAAGGTGACTCTGGCCCTTCTTTATGCTTCTGGTATATATCCCAGCTCCAGACTGCTCCGGTATAGCCGGATTATATGTGTTAGTAATTCCTCCTGTGCCTGCTGAAGCAGGGCAGGAAATATTCTATCCACACCTGAAGACTTAAACGGTTGAAAAGTGTTTACAGCCCACCTTAACCGATTTCTGCTGCATATGTGTTTGGCCACTACAGAGGTCTCTCTTGGGGGTCTGCTTACCTTAGTTGTGTCCCTTATTAGAAAAGGTGTGCTTCCAGGAAAGTGAGATTTGAGTAAGAGGCGAGCTCTTTCCTCCTCACTCTCCGTGAAGTTTCCATTTGGTTTCTTTAATGCCATAACTGTATCAACTCTCCCTTTTGCCAGGGTCCTGTGCAGTCTCGCTACCGCAGGTGTAGAGTTAATATCCTTGCAGAATTTTCTAAAGCTGTTACGTTTAGCTTTCCTGATTTCTTTGTTGTAAGTAGTAAGCGCCTCGGTGTAGCTTTTCCAATCTCCGCTGTGCTTGGCTCTATTATAGAGCTTCCGCACTTCGGATCGTAAGTTTGACAGATGACGGTCCCACCAAGGAGCATCCCTGCTAGTTCTATTTCTTTGAATGGGGCAGCTTGATTCATATGCCTCAAGTATTGCCTCATTTAGTTCTTCGAGATCGCTTTCCAGAACAAGTGGGTGCCCCGGCCCCTTTTTTGTCTGGATACGTGCTAAATTTAGTTTTAGAATGGTGTTGTATTTGTCCCAGTCTGTTTTTCTAGGATTCCTCCTGAGGATCGTCTCAGGAATGTCGCTCTCTAACGTAAACACAATTATCTTGTGATCGGATAGAGATGGTGCACTCGATACCCTCCAGTTTTTAACTAGATCTTTAATGCTCGGTGTGCTTAATGTGATGTCTAATACCTCACTTCTTGCCCTTGTTACAAATGTTGGAGTATTCCCAATATTTTGCACAATAAGGTTCTTATTAAAAATATATTCTAAAAGTTGCTCACTTCTTTGATTGGTGAAGTCATTCTTAGTATCACTTCCCTTGATATTTACATTAAGGAGGTTGCTCTGACGACAATGGCACGCCTACGCACGGTTGGAATAGAACATGATGTAGGAACTGGTGAGGCGAGACGTCGCTTTTGGCAGGAGATGCTCGATTCGCTCCTACTGCTTCAAGCGAACATGGACTCCATCGCCATTTTAGAAGGTTCAGATGACGATTATAATAATTATTTAATATTAAAAATGTCAAACGGAAGTTAAGGAATACCTACACCACTGGTAGCTTTTCCTTTCATTCTACCTGATAAGAACCGGCATACTGATGTGTCAGGGATTCCCGGCATTTATCTGTGAAGTGCATCATTGTTAGATAAAGACTGATATCTTGTTGAAAATTATTTTTATCGTAACTTATCTATTTAATTTAACTCGTATTTTTACCAGAATTTGGGGTCTATTCTGTAACACATCCGTTAAAATTTAGAGGCCTTTAGCAATTAAACTTTTAGAGGCCCGTTAATTTTTTTAACCAAAAATGGTATTCTGTATACACAAATTTTAGAGGCCTGTTAAAAATTATTTATTTTAACGGATTCCTTAAAAATGGCAGCAGAACACTTGACAACATCGCATTTAAGATTTATTTGAACTAGTTTGAACACATAACATACAAGTCCTCAATTTTCAATTCAAAACCGTTAAAAATTAAATAGTGGTGTCAAACTAGCATTATACCTATAACTTTTTGCGGAGAAGTCGGATCGACATGCGGTTTTCTTTAAAATTTTCTAAAAATTATCAGTAACAAAACGGACATCCAACCTCTGTACGCTGGGATATTTATAATTATTTATTTAACAAAATGGACAATTTTTAGGTGAAGGGGGAGAAAAAGTCTTTTATATCTCACAAGGAAAGTCAATGTTTTATTATTTAACAAAACATTGAGTGCGACCGGTTTCGAAGTGTCATCACTTCATCTTCAGGCTCGCCTAGTGGAAAGGAGAATATGTGGTGTAAGGTGTGTTAACTTTGAGCCAACGATATATAAAATAGTAAAAAAGAAAACTCACCATACTCTTCATCCACTAGGGAATACTACAAAACAAGTTTCATCAAATGTGGGGTGAAATAAATTGTAAAATGAACAAAGTTTACAAGTAATAAAAAGTTAAAAATATTTGAAAAACAAATATTAGTCAATTGGAATAGTAAAATTTAAAAATATTCAAGACTATACAAAACAAATCACATACATTAAACAGATTAAAAGATAAGGCTTATTTTAAACAACCTTGTTTTTTCAAAAAACTAACATTTTTGAAAGGAGACCTGTCAAGTTAAGGCCCCTACAGGTGGTGGCAAGTATTAACAAAAAAATTCTCTGGTAAACCCATGACAGGGTATAGGTAATAAGATGTAAACTATGAGTGAAGAAATATTTATTATTTATTATATAAGATTTGGGCCATGAACCAATCACCAAGTGTATTTGATGTTGTAGGAAGAAGAAAGAAGAAGAAATGACTGGGTTAACTGTTGTGAAGCAACTGAAGAATAAAAGAAGAAAAGAAGAAAATGACGGATGTGAAATCACACAATCTAACCTAATCTTTAAACGTGCTCGTTGGTTTCTTATGGGAAAAAAATTACTTACTGAAATATACCCCTTGCAAGAAAATATGTGAATAGAAATAAAGGGGGAGGTTAAAAAGAAAGTTAGAAAGATAAATTTAGATTAGTGTTGAGAAAACAGGAGGAGTTTCTGACATTATTTGGGCATTTAAGCAACGAACAGGATTTAATTTTAAATTTCTCAATATCTCGAGGCTTTCGAAGCTATGAAGAGTAAATCTATGGTAGGAACTATGTAGGATTTCGAAATCTTTAGTTGAATCGAAGTCGTGATTTGAGTCCAGTAGGTGGTTGGCAAAATGTGAAAAACCTATTGTATTTTGGTTAAGACAACGCAAATGTTCTTTTAAACGGATCTTGAAATTTCGAAATGTGCGTCCCACATAGAAAGAATGGCAAGATTTACAAGTTAATTTATAAATTTCAGATAAGTCAAAGGGATCTTATTTATCTTTATTATGAACAAATAACTTATGTAATGAGGAGGGGGTTTTGAAAGATACTTTAAAGTGGTCTTTAAGTAAGCTTGCCACTTTATAGGATTCTTTTCCAATAAAGGTAAGAGAAATGTATTTCTTACTGGTGGTTAGTTCATGTACCATATTAAGATTGTTAATATAAACTAAGTTTTGTTGAATTTTATTTTGTTTATGTGTTAGCATTTTATCAGTAATATCTAGTTCAAAGTTGTGATCTATAGCAATAGTTTTAATTATATTTAGTTCCTTATTAAAGTTTTCCGTAGACAGAGGAACGTTTAATAGCCTCTCTAAGTAGCAATTAAAGGCAGCCAATTTATGTGTTGCTGGATGGTTAGAGGTATTGTCTATAACTGTGCCTGTATGTGTTGGCTTTCTATAGATGTCAAAGTTAAACTTGTTATTATTGTGTGAGATTTTAAGATCTAAGAAGTTAATAGATTTGTTTATTTCAATTTCTAATGTGAATTTCATATTAGAATGTAAGTCATTAATATAAGTCAAGAAGTCATTTAATGAGTCTAAGTTACCTGACCACAAAATCAAAATATCATCAACATATCTATAATAGAATTTCACATTTGAGTGGAAAGGGTTGTTTTTAAGGATTTTTCTTTTTCAAAATTGTACATAAATATGTCTGCTAATATTGGGCTAAGTGGAGATCCCATAGAAAGTCCATTTGTTTGTGAAAAGATTTCATTGTTGAATGAAAAAAAGTTGTGTTCTAAAGAAACCTTGAGAAGGTTCAAAAATTCTACTAGTTCAATATCAGACATATTCGAACTTGACAAATGTGATTCAACAAAACCTAGAACCTCTGGTATGGGAATATTTGTGAATAAGTTTGATACATCTAAAGAGATCAAAGAATCTGTATCATTAATGTGAACATTTCTGATGTTGTTTACAAGTTGTACACTATTTTTGACTGTATGTGTAAAGTGATCTTTATAGTGGATTTTGAGTATGTCATTCAACCACTTTGATGTATAATATGTTGGTGAATTTATATATGACACGACAGGGCGGATTGGTATGTCATCAAAATTGTCAGATTTGTGGATTTTGAGAAGGCCGTATAGCCTAGGTATTAATTTGTGATCTGGTTTGAATTTATTAAACAAGGAATCATTGATTAAATGTGTACAATTTTTAAGGGTAGTTTTAAATTTGGTATTATACTTATTTAAGGGGTTAGTGATTATAACGAAACTGTTAGTGTTCAAAAAGTTGTAAACTTTAGACAAGTAATCAAATTTGTTCAGAATTAATAGACAATTGCCTTTATCTGCAACGTTATTAAATAATCTCTCTTCAAGAGGCACTTTTAATGATAATTTAATTAAAAACATTAATAAAAAGATTAAAAATAATGATCTAATATTGACAAAAGCAGATAAAGGCAATTGTCTATTAATTCTGAACAAATTTGTTTACTTGTCTAAAGTTTACAACTTTTTGAACACTAACAGTTTCGTTATAATCACTAACCCCTTAAATAAGTATAATACCAAATTTAAAACTACCCTTAAAAATTGTACACATTTAATCAATGATTCCTTGTTTAATAAATTCAAACCAGATCACAAATTAATACCTAGGCTATATGGCCTTCTCAAAATCCACAAATCTGACAATTTTGATGACATACCAATCCGCCCTGTCGTGTCATATATAAATTCACCAACATATTATACATCAAAGTGGTTGAATGACATACTCAAAATCCATTATAAAGATCACTTTACACATACAGTCAAAAATAGTGTACAACTTGTAAACAACATCAAAAATGTTCACATTAATGATACAGATTCTTTGATCTCTTTAGATGTATCAAACTTATTCACAAATATTCCTATACCAGAGGTTCTAGGTTTAGTTGAATCACATTTGTCAAGTTCGAATATGTCTGATATTGAACTAGTAGAATTTTTGAACCTTCTCAAGGTTTGTTTAGAACAAAACTTTTTTTCATTCAACAATGAAATCTTTTCACAAACAAATGGACTTTCTATGGGATCTCCACTTAGCCCAATATTAGCAGACATATTTATGCACAATTTTGAAAAAAAAAAATCCTTAAAAACAACCCTTTCCACTCAAATGTGAAATTCTATTATAGATATGTTGATGATATTTTGATTTTGTGGTCAGGTAACTTAGACTCATTAAATGACTTCTTGACTTATATTAATGACTTACATTCTAATATTAAATTCACATTAGAAATTGAAATTTATCTATTAACTTCTTAGATCTTAAAATCTCACACAATAATAACAAGTTCAACTTTGACATCTATAGAAAGCCAACACATACAGGCACAGTTATAGACAATACCTCTAACCATCCAGTAACACATAAATTGGCTGCCTTTAATTGCTACTTAGAGAGGCTATTAAACGTTCCTCTGTCTACGGAAAACTTTCATAAGGAACTAAATATAATTAAAACTATTGCTATAGATCACAACTTTGAACTAGATATTATTGATAAAATGCTAACACATAAAAAAAATAAAATTCAACAAAACTTAGTTTATATTAACAATCCTAATATGGTACATGAACTAACCACCAGTAAGAAATACATTTCTCTTACCTTTATTGGAAAAGCATCCTATAAAGTGGCAAGCTTACTTAAAGACCACTTTAAAGTATCTTTCAAAACCCCCTCCTCATTACATAAGTTATTTGTTCATAATAAAGATAAATTAGATCCCTTTGACTTATCTGGAATTTATAAATTAACTTAAAAATCTTGCCATTCTTTCTATGTGGGACGCACATTTCGAAATTTCAAGATCCGTTTAAAAGAACATTTGCGTTGTCTTAACCAAAATAAAACAGGTTTTTCACATTTTGCCAACCACCTACTGGACTCAAATCACGACATCGATTCAACTGAAGGTTTCGAAATCCTACATAGTTCCTACCATAGATTTACTCTTAATAGCTTCGAAAGCCTCGAGATATTGAGAAATTTAAAATTAAATCCTGTTGGTTGCTTAAATGCCCAGATAATGTCAGAAACTCCTCCTGTTTTCTCAACACTAATCTAAATTTATCTTTCTAACTTCCTTTTTAACCTCCCCCTTTATTTCTATTCACATATTTTCTTGCAAGGGGTACATTTCAGTAAGTAATTTTTTTCCCATAAGAAACCAACGAGCACGTTTAAAGATTAGGTTAGATTGTGTGATTTCACATCCGTCATTTTCTTCTTTTCTTCTTTTATTCTTCAGTTGCTTCACAACAGTTAACCCAGTCATTTCTTCTTCTTTCTTCTTCCTACAACATCACATACACTTGGTGATTGGTTCATGGCCCAAATCTTATATAATAAATAATAAATATTTCTTCACTCATAGTTTACATCTTATTACCTATACCCTGTCATGGGTTTACCCAAGAATTTTTTTGTTAATACTTGTCACCACCTGTAGAGGCCTTAACTTGACAGGTCTCCTTTCAAAAATGTTAGTTTTTTGAAAAAACAAGGTTGTTTAAAATAAGCCTTATCTTTTAATCTGTTTAATGTATGTGATTTGTTTTGTATAGTCTTGAATATTTTAAATTTTACTATTCCAATTGACTAATATTTGTTTTTCAAATATTTTGAACTTTTTATTACTTGTAAACTTTGTTCATTTTACAATTTATTTCACCCCACATTTGATGAAACTTGTTTTGTAGTATTCCCTAGTGGATGGAGAGTATGGTGAGTTTTCTCTTTTTTACTAATTAATATATCGTTTGCTCTAAGTGTTAACACACCTTACACCACATATTCTCCTTTCCACTAGGCGAGCCTGAAGATGAAATGATGTTACTTCGAAACCGGTCGCACTCAATGTTTTGTTAAATAATAAAACATTGACTTTCCTTGTGAGATATAAAGGACTTTTTCTCCCCCTTCACCTTAAAATTACCTCAACTCACACATGGCTACCCCCTTGTCAAAAATGGACAATTTTCTGTAGGGGTTGACGAGAATATGGAAAACATGACTGGCCGTTCAAGAAAAAGGTCTGGAAAATTTTCTCGGGCCGGTTTTCGCAGGCGCCCATCATCTTGTTGATGCCAAAACTATTGTTTATTGTTAAATTGTTGTAAACTCGTTAATTAACAAATTGATATCTCTGCTCCCAAAAAACATTCCAGCCCTCGATTTTTTTACAAAAACTCTGGGTCCCCGGGGAGCAGCATGCCCACTAAATTGTGTCATGCAATTGTTTATTGTTAAATTGTTGTAATCTCGCTAATTAACAAATTACCTCAGGCCGAAATAAAACTTGAGTTTAAAATTTAATGTTTTTTCCTTTATCCGTTTTTGAATTTTCTTCAAAATTCAAAATTTACACATTTTCTCAAATATCTCGAATACGGTCCATTTTAGAGGAATTATGTATGGGATAAAAATTATAGAGTATTATATTACAAACAACTTTCATTTAAACAATTTTTATAAAAAAATATGTTTTTTTACATTTTGTCAAATTTCTCGAATACGGACCATTTTAGGAAAATTTTGTATGGAACAAAAATTATAGATAATAATATTATAAGTAACTTTTATTTAAAGAATTTTCTTATACAAACGTAAATAACGGATATATTTAATAAAATATAAAAATGACCACCAAAGTACCCCCAAATGTTCCGACTCTGCCCAAAATCTAATCAGTTCACCGCTAAAAATAAATAAAGCTCTCCACAAAAAAATTAAGGGAACAGGGGCGGCCCTGAAAAAAAATACGATGTCATTTATTATAGGATTAGGGTGGTTTTTACCCTTCCATAATTTTAGTTGGTGTAATTTTTGATTTGAACAATGGCTCTTCAATTAAAATAGCTACTCACCAAATTTTATAAAAATCTAACGAAGCGTTTTTGTGTTATTAAAAAAAATTGAAAATATTCTTCCATCTTTGAAGCTTCCTCGCAGGTAAACGATGGACTTTGTGGTATAGGTAATTTTGGCTTATTTTGATCTCACCAACATACAGTAGATCTATGTATACGGAATTTTGGGACACCCTGTATAGTTTGTTAGGAAGATACTTAGAAGCTGTGGGGAAGGGGGTGCTGATTGATTTACGTATAGCGGCAAAATTAAAAATGGTGCGTGTCTTAGAGACACATACTCTGGTTAAGGGTTAATGTATAAAGTTTCGTACATTGCAAGTTCAGACAGGAAAAAAACGCTTGTCCGCTCGTTGGCTCATTGCAAGCTAAATTTCAAGCTTAAACATGTATAAAATCAGATTTGTTTGAGTTTACACAACATATGTTATGTTACGTATTCCGTCGAATAAATGCGAACTCTCATTTGGAAAATATATTATTTTCGAGAAACTCGGTTCCTCGTCTCAAAGAGTAAGAATAAAATAATAAACAAATAAAAAACAATGTAATAGCTAGCAATTCCTTACTGTTTGTTAATCATTATAAATTTTGTTTTGACAATATTGTTTGTTGCTTTATCTTTTTTACTTTTGAGTTTTGAGGCTTTTCGACGCCTTCGGCGCCTCGGCGCCATCGTGCACCACACGACTTTCCTCTTATGTACGGCGTGGTCCTGCATAAATAGCTATTGTTAATCATAAAACTTTTATCCACAATATTGTAAAAAATATATTAACCCTCGCCTCTCTCCCCTACAATTTTTTTTTTTTTTAGTATTGTTTTTTCTTTGTATTTATTTTGTATACGCTGTCCTAGCTTTGGATGTAATATCTGTTGCGTAATAAATTATTTATTTATCATTCATTTGTGTTATTTTATATGTAGGTCTGAATATGACCATGACCCTAGTCATTTAATTTATAATAAAAATGATTGTGATATTGATTGTAAGCTTTATTCCTAATTGTATAAAATGCTCATTTTTATAGGCACGCGATGGTTATTATCACTGACAAACACAATACATAAAATAGTGACCACCAAAAATTTATCATAAACGCTTCATATATGGACATTACAAAAAAAATTGAAGATAAATTTCTTCTTAAATGTTTTTACCATGTTGGTGCATTGGCGGTACTATTCCCATGGAATCCACAAAATGGAAAAATTGTTTACCCATTAATTGTAACAATACCATTGTTATTAGCTATATGTGTAAATCTATATTTATTTGTAATCGAACTCACAGGAATTGCAGGATTAGAAAAAGGTGTCATATTTTTTATTGCAATGGATGCATTAGCTTTAATACTTCTTCATTTAATTAATATATATGATTTAGTAAAAAAAAGAAAAAATTGGAAAACTCTTTATACACTACTTGACAAATTGGACGACATTATGAACATTTCCAAGTTTTATTCTTCCTGGTATCAAATATTCTGGCGTTTAGCGGCATGGTTATTTCATAGTATATTATTTATTATAGTGGCAACTTTAAGGTATTGGAACCATAGAACTGTTAAAGAAGGATTCAATGGGGTTTACATGTTAATAATAATGATGCAATTGTCAGCCATAGTCGGAGTTCTATTAGAAATTTCACTAGTTCTGAAAAAGAGAATTGAAATATTAAACAATTCTCTAATATTACGTAAAAATCCCTACCGAGGACATATTGAAGTAATGTATCAAATCAGGTTGTTGAATGCTGTATACACACACTTTATTTTAATAATTTCTAATTTGAATTCTGCTTTTGGAAAAAAGCTTGTTTTATTTTTAATTGTGACTTTTATATCGTTTTTGGATAGCGTTGAATATATTTTATATATGAATGATGCTGAATTTCAAGACATGTTTCAAGAATTTGTGGGATTATATTTATTGGTGGTAAGCATTTATAATTTGGCAATTTTGTAAGTTTTTTTCGTCTCTATGAAAATATTATTGTTTGATTTTCTTCACAAACTTTCGATGACGTTAAAATGGCTCGGGTAGCACCAGATGGAGATAAGGGATTTTCCAGTTGTCAAATTTGTATGACCCAAGTAGGTACAAAATTGGCTTTGTGTGACAGCTAAAATGAAAAGAAAAATCTAGTGTCCCATTGTTAATGAATTTTCAGAAGCACCCTGTATAAAAAAATTATATTCTTTTTAAAAAACCTCTCATTCTTTAACCAGAGACTACAACAAGTGGTATATATTATTATAAAATTTAGTTATAACCAGGATGTCGTTCCTGCTGCTGGTTAAGGAATGAGAGGTTTTTTAAAAAGAATATAATTTTTTTATACAGGGTGCTGCTGTTGTAGCTGCTGGAACAAAAACAATATGTTTTTGCGACAAGCTTCCAGTATGTTTAGACTCAAAACCGATGCTGCTGGTTTGTTTTTAGGCGTTTTCTGAATTAGGTTCTCTATATAAGGCAACTTCGTTAACATTTCTTTCGCAGTATGCCTCCGCGCTTCGTGTTACCATATCATCGATATTTGGGTCCGGGAAACGAATTGGAGAGTGGGGAGCCCGTTGACAGTGACGATTACATAGCCGAAAAACACGACTACGCCTACGCTAACGCCATATCGGCAGAAGACGTATTAGGAGCTGGCGAAGAGGCCGTAAAAGAATTTTGGAGTGACTTTTCAACAACCGGTAACTGGCATTCATTGATCGGTAAGTTTGGTTATATTAAATTGTTCTGTATAATACCAATAGAATTGTAGGTGCCGCTGGTTTAAAGCTCAAGAGTATTCTGGAAAAAAGCACAGGTGTATTATATCCAGACATGTCCAATAAGCACGAAGAAAAATATAAAAAACTGCCAGTACGTCTTGGCCTAACGAGAAGGAGAGGAGATAATGAAAATCGACAAAATGAAGCTCGTAATAAGGAACTATTGTCAAGACGAGATCCTACACAAGATCCTGCTCAACCTTCATCCTCTCGTGACGTTTCGGATATTGGACAAGACGAAGGATATGGTACCCAAATGAGTCAAGAGAAAAACGAAAAAGGTGTTTCTTCTTGTAAGGACATTATTTTTTGTTTGTTTTCGAATGGACAGGTTTCAAAGGTACCTAAGCCATTATTATTTTTTTTTTAACTAATACTTTAATAATTTCACTAAAACGTCCAATGTCGCTTACGCCGTTTTGATAAATTGAAAAGCGTAAGTGCCATGCAATTTAAATGTATTAAATAATTTTATTTATTACAATAATAAATAAACGCTCTTTTATTATTTAATAAAAAAAAAGTGTTTTTAAATACATATTCCATTCCCTTTATTCTTTCCTCATATCTTATATTATTAAATTAACTTAAAATTTCGATTCAAAATGTTACTCTAATATTTTTAATGAGGCTCTTCCTACGGAGCCTCAGTATTGCATTCGTGCAGACGAAAAAAATGTCTTACCCCCATTTTTTTATACTTTTTTCACGTTTTCGACAATGCAAAAAAAAATTTTTTGTCTGATCGTCTGTGTATGTATGCCGGCACGATAACTCTAGAATGAAAGTTCTGATTGACTTGCGGTTTTAATTTTCTTGAATAATTGCTTCTAGCTTAGAAACCTATTGATTTTCAGAATTTTTGGTTCATCCTAACTACTTTAATATCAATATTCTTAAAATCCGCCCATGCATTTCTTATGTCACTTATTTTACGCATTTCTATCATTCCTAACGTCTATCATTCCTAACATTCCAAACATTCATTAGAATTTAGCATTATATCTGTCATGCTCTGTCAATAGAATTTAGCATAGTGTTGCCAAGTGTCCGATTAAAAGTAACAAAAAAATATATAAAAAATACCTTATTTTTGACATAACATTTCCATACTCTTTAAAAAACAGTTCTATTAATTTATTTTCGGTCACACCCCATAATTTATTTATCCATTTTGATTGGATTGTTGTACTACATAGTTTTTAAATATTAATATTACGTCATAAAGTAATAAACCATGTACTTTTTTAAAACTTTGAAACATAGCTACTTTGTGTTATTTAAAAGTTTTTAATTTTTTTTAGAATAAAGTGAATTTATTTGTTTGATAAATGACGCCAAGTTAAAAGAGTATTATCAACAAGAGGATAGCTGAATTAGTTCAATTTGTGCTGGGTTAACTGTGACGTCACTCGGTGGATACTTTTAAGGCATTTCTTTATAAGCTTACCACAACATACTTGACATCACACATACCGAACTAACCTTTTATATAATGTCATATGTCAAATTTAATTTAAGTTTGGGATTACTAAACGGAATTTGAGGTCAAATTTCGCTTATCCGGAATCAGTTATGTAAAAATTGTTGTCATTGCAATAATTGCCAATGTAACCAGTACACACGAACCTAAATCTCGTGGTAAGGAAATGAATAGTTGCCAAGTTAAAGATAATTTAAAGTTCTTTTTATTTTAGACGAAATTAGTTATAGTGAAACTGTTGCTATGGAAACGCTTAACATAGTAATGACTAAACAAAAAATCAAATCCGGTAGTGAGGAAATGCGTGGTTGCCAAGTTATTGATGAACTAATTTAGCTGTAGTCAGTTACAGAGAAACTGTTGCCATAAAGACACTTGTCATGGTAACGACTAAACAAAAACCCAGTTTTCGTGGTAAGGAAATGCATAGTTGGCAAGTTTCAGGTCAATTAATTTTCACTTTAGTGTAGATGAAGTCGGTTACGGAGAAACCGCTGCCATAGGAATACTTATCGTGATGTCGACTAAACAAGAACCTAATATTTAAATCTAAACTAAAGTGAAAATGAAATCATCTATGACTTGACAACTAGGCATTTTCTCACTACGAGTTTTGTTTAGGCGTTAGCATGACAAGCGATTTTATAGTAACAGTTTCTTCATGGCGCGAGACGAGAGACTCTCGTCTCTCGTCTCGTCTTGTCTCGTCTCGTACGAGACGAGAGAGTCATTTTCTCTCGAAAAAAGATTCGAGACGAGACGAGAGAGTGTCTTTTCTCGACGAGAATGTCTCGTTTCTCTCCAGTTCTCTCGCGCAATTAACTTTTTACTTCTTTAAAATTTTCAATTACTCATCGTAACCTAATATTTAAAAATATTTAATTTCCAGATAGTCAAAAAGTTAACTATAAAACACATATTCTATATATACAGTGAGTTTTAAGTATAGAACGCCTCAATTATCTCGGAAACGGCTTGTACGATTTTTATTTATGGTGACCCGTCAAATGCGCCCCGAAAAAGCGCTCCGACAAAATCACAAATGCGCTTCCCAACAAAAGCGCCAAATACAAAAGCGCCATCCGAAATTTCTTTGTATAAAAAACTAACCAACGGAGAGAATGGTAATAATTTCTATGCAGTCAAATTTTTCGAAGGTTATTTTTGGAGATAAAGTAGAAAGACAACAATTTTTAAGTGGTTTTTCGAAAAACTGTCTAAGAAAAAGTAAAAGAAACGAACGTATAATATATTGTTAACATGCTTCCAAATGCTTTCATTTGATATCACACGAAAAAAATTCTAACTTCCAAATGAAACCCTACCCCCCTCCCAACTGACTTCTAAGACAAAGTATTTATTGCAGAGGCAGAAGTTGGAAAGGCTTTTGCTAGTTCTCCTACTTCATACACATAACGTGACAGGTTTGCGGCGGATATAACCGAAGTGGACGCAATACATTGGCGTCTAAAATTATTTTTTAGATGTTAATAACATTTTTGAGTAAATAGTTTAATAAATTGTGAATATCTGTTGAAATTTTGGAGAATTATAATTTTGGTATTATAATACATGTTTATTAATTATTTATAGTCATTAAATACATGCGATTGCCCAGTTCTTATTCAATGAAGTGACACTGGCAGGTAATCATTACTGCAAAATTCTCGAAGTCGTCCGACGTGGTTATACGTTTACCCCTTCTCTACCTACTAAAAGCCTTTCCAACTTCTGCCTTTGGTATACATTCTTAGTTAACGTCCAATTTGGGTCACTGATTACTTTAAATTTCAATTGTTTACGTCAATTTGTGTCTAAGTAAAACGATTGTGACAGACGGATAGGCAGAGAGATACCAAGATAATTTCCCTAAGTGTTTCTTATTGCCAATTTGGGTACTAATGAGACAAATTACTTGAAAAATTATTTGTTATTGTCTTCAAAATTTTACAGTTTTCTCATGTTTATCTTTTCCAAATTTAAATTTGATATTTTTTTATCACGAGAGAAACGAGACGAGACAAGACGAGACGAGAGAATGGCTCTCTCGAGCGAGAGAAGCGCCTTCTCGTCGAGACGAGAGAACAGTTTTCTCTCGCCCTACGAGACGAGACGAGAGAAGCCTCTCTCTCGTCTCGCGGCATCACTAATCATAAGTAAAAGTACGAGTAAAAAAAGAAAATAGAATAGTGCAGAAATGTAGGGAAATGTCATTCCTTGTCAAGAAAAATCTGGAGAGTTCAAGAAAGTTCAAGAAGGTTCGAGAAAGGTCAAGCAAGCTACATAAGTCAATTATTCTGACGTCTGTTTCCAGTTTTATGATAGACGTTATAAATTCATGTTATTAGTTGTATAGTCATTGTAAAAGTTGAGTTGAACTAAATTAAGATACCAAAAACCTAAATAACATAATGTTAGTTTTATAATAAATAACGTAAATATATAAAAACACAAATACAAATAAATAGTACAATGAGATTTTTTTTATATTTATAATCTTAACAGAGCTGGGGAGGATTCGAATCACATAGGATTCGAATCCAGGATTCGAATCCTTTTTAAGGATCCGAGAGCGGGATTCGAATACTTTAGAAAAAAAAGGATCCGTGATCCGGATTCGCAAAGAAAATCCTAAAGGATTCGTATTCGAATCATCAATATCAGTCTCGGATCCTTTTAGAGACCAAACTACGCCGGCGCAAACGGCCGACTCAAGCTTTGACTTGTCGCGAATTGTAAACTAAAAACTAAAACAGACTGAGACTGAATAGAAAACCGATGTGTTTGGCGTTGTGCACGATTACAGAATTAACAAATAATCTGATATAGATCCTCAATACAGGTAAGTGAAAAAAAATTCTGCATCCACATCCACATGTAGGCATATTATTTATTTTTCTAATTTTTGCACGATATACAAAATAAATATGTGGGCGATATTAGTCTATTGAACGAATATAATATATAATTATATCCATTCTATGTTTTCTATCAATTGCAATTCATTACTTAATGTCAAGTTGACTATTTTTTTTTTATTCAAAAAAGAGGTAAATAAAACAAGGGTGGTCCTTAAGATCTCACAAGAGTAATTTAATACGACCGGTTTCGAGGAGATCAGCTCCTCATCATCAGGTATGGTCTAAAATAGATAAGTAAAAACGAATGACCTCATAACAAATAAAGTGGGTTTAAAAAATTATGAAAGTTGTCAAATATCAAGAACTCACCCGTATTACTCATCTATTTAAGACTAAGCTTAGAGATTATCACAGGGTCGGTGTAAAAAACAAGTATGCGAGTATTTTTTAAGAAATGCATAAAAACAGTAGTTGCAACAAAAAGTTGATGTCAAAACACAAGTAGGTCTAAAACTATTAATTAAAATTATTAAAATATTTCACGAACGGACAGACATTAAGACAAAACAAATTTAAAACTTTTTTAAACCCTACAAGAAATAAAATGGGCTCTTAGACAACATGAAGTGTTTATAATTCTAAAGGTATAATTTTTTATTTTAGATTAAATATACTAATTAACGCCCTCTAGATATAAATAGACGAATTAACAATTC
The DNA here is from genome assembly GCA_927349885.1 of Psylliodes chrysocephalus. Taxonomy (NCBI): domain Eukaryota; kingdom Metazoa; phylum Arthropoda; class Insecta; order Coleoptera; family Chrysomelidae; genus Psylliodes; species Psylliodes chrysocephalus. Next base: position 10,664,204 of record OV651827.1, read on the forward strand.
TAATATTTAAGAAAAACAATTTAGAGGTTGTCAGATTTAAATATTTTGACATCGGCTAATAGATGGCGTTGGCGAAATAAATGTTTCTTAATTAATAATATAGGTTTTAAAATGAATTATTTGAATTTGTATGTAATAATAAACAAAATGAAATAAATTAATTATTATTGTTACACGTAGAGTCTAGCATTAGCGTCGGAAAATAATTTTTAGATGTACTTAATGTTCAAATTAAGAAGTTGGTAACATATCAACGGAAAAAGGAAGGAAAGTGGTATTAAAGGAAAGAAAGAAAGAGAAAACGAAAAAAAAGAGAAAACTATTGATTTGGTTAGTTGTTTTTTGAAGTAATGTGCTGAAAAATGAAAATGGAAATGGAGACAGAGTAAAAATAGAGAATAGATAAGTATAACTAATAATTAAAGTCAATAGAATTTCATAGGGAGATTTTAAAGTAAAAGGGGGATAATTTAAGGGAAAACGTAGATTTTTAAAAAAGAACTGAGAACGTGGGTGTGGATTCGGAAAAGACTTGCGAGTTTAGTGATAATGCATTGGTACTTTTTCTTAATCTAAATATTTCTAGGTTCTCTAAATTATTCAATATCAACTTGTTGTGACAAATGTGGAGTACTCTAAAGCCATTCCCTGAGTCAAAATCGTGATTGGACTCTACTAGATGGGTGGCAAAATGTGAGAAGCCGGTTGTGGCAGTATTTAAACATCTCAAACATCGAAACCGGTCTTATTAAACTACTCTTGTGAGATCTTAAGGACCACCCTTGTTTTATTTACCTTTTTTTGAACATATAACTCACGCATGGCTACCACCTTCAACTTTAATTTTTTTTATTGTTTAAAATGAGTTTTAGTTATTAATATAAAATATGATTAAAAATTAGTGATTCTTGTGAAAAATGTTAAATGTGACAGCCAGCTTCGTTTTTCAGCTTCAAGTTTTAAATGGTTTTATTTATTTACGGGTCAAAACTCATTTTACAGAATTGTATAACAAAGTTCCTTAACAAATATAAGAAAATTGGCAGCATTACAACGAGTTATAAATATGTAATAATATACACGGCAGTGGCGTAACTACCATAAGACAAGTATTGCAAATATTTGAAGCCTAATATTTAAGTATTTTTAAACTCTCGAGAATTTATAATAATTTGCAACTTAATTAATACTTAGTTTAAATTGAAACTTGATTCTGTTTGATAAAAATAAATATTATGTTGTCATATGTGAAATAAATAAAAAAAATTGAGGGTCGTCTTATTTTTAATTAGTATTTGTGATTTGTAACTGAAATATTTATGTATTTTGCATTAGGGCCAAAAAAAATATAGTTACGCCATTGACACACGGTGTTTCAAAAAAGTTTTATAGAAATGGGAAAGTTTTATTTTACTTTTTACAAAAAATTCTGCATCGCTTGGAAAATATAGGTGGTGTATAGAAAAAATTAAAATAGTAATTTATAATGAAGAGTAAAATACTTTTAAGGAGGTCCTTGCGCCAAATTAATATTAAAAAAAAAATTTAAGTAACCTAGTTGAAAATTTTTTGTGATTTTTTAATATAAATTTCTCAATAAATTCCACGGTAACCTATATATTTTATTGTAAAAAACAGAACCTAGATATTTCAAAAACCTTATTTTTAGTTTTTTTCTACTCCATCTAATCAATAAATAATAGTATAATTCGAGAATTGTTGTTAAGGTCTCGTAAGACACTGTACAAATACTCAGTTCACTATTAGATAAATAAAGACTTCAACTATTAGAAAAAAAAATTAATTTTAGTCATATTCTAATATTTTTTATTTAAAATTGGTGGCGAAAGGACCTCCTTAAATTGCAATATAGAGCAAAATATGAATTAAAACGTTAATAGGAAATAAAAAATATGCTTCAGTTTAAATTATTGCACTTAATATTAATCGACTTCTATTTACTTATTTACTTTATTTAATAATTAATCCAAAACCAATGCTAAAATGTGTATTAGAATTTTTTTAATTTTACAATTTTATTTTTATTATATATTTCCAAGTGATGCAGAACTTTATATATCAGGAATATTTTCTTTGTAAAATGTAATTTTGCATTTGTATAAAACTTTTTGAAACACACTGTATGTAGGAGCACCTTCGAGTACACCTCTAAAACGTCACACAAATGGCACGCCATACTTATTAATTAATACCACAGTATAACACTGACAGTGATTCGTATCCGTGATCCGAAAAAAATGATTCAAATCACTTGATTCAAATCACTTTTTTCGAATCCTTTTTTTTTTTTTTTTTTTTTTTTTTTTGAAAAAGGATTCGAACATTGGATCCGTGATTCGAATCACATCTCGTGATTCGGATTCGTGATTCGAATCCATTTTTCGAGGATTCGTCCCAGCTCTGAATCTTAATAATAATCACTATTTGAGTCTTCGGTAGTCGAACCATCATAATCACTTTCCTCAGATTCGGCCAATGAAGATTTACGTAAAACTTCTGGATTAGCTAACAGGTTAATTACATCTTTTTCTAATATAGTTTCCTTTTTCCAGATTTTTGAATTGGTCTTTGATAAGCTTGATATCATAGGATCTGAAGTGCATAATAAGGCATGAAGTAAGTCTCATTGTCCTTTCTCTGGACATAGTATGAAACTCTATACAATTTCCTAAATCCTTATTTCTGGATTCTAGCGCTTCTTTAGTCATTATTCCTATAGGAAGTATATTATTTTTGATGATATTTGCTCCGTAAATTAAAATCTATGTATACTAGATGGCATGTAACACCACGGATGCTAAAAAGCCTTTGGATTTACTGCATAGCCACAAGACATAATTTTAAGTATAACTGAAAATCGAATAATCGGTTCTTCGTCAATAACTGTAATGGACGATGCTAGAGAAGACTGTTCAAAAAATTGTCTGTTGGTATTACCATCATTGGTGGTATCCATATCAGGTTTTGGCACGTCTATAGGCAGTCCCATTTTATTTCTTAAATTTTTAATAATGCTTCATTGCAATTTTGGCTTTCTCGTCTCTTACTTGCCATTTCTGAATGTTTAGGCGATAAATATGTAGTAATATCTCAAAACTTCTTATCCACGCATGTAGGGTAGATAATGCAAACTTATAATGTATAATAACTTTTTCAATATTATTCATAGTTAAATGAGTGGCCCCACAAATACCACAAGTTTGTGTTGACGTTTTAGTAACAACTCCAAAAATTTTGCCATCTATTATCGTAAGTTAAAAGCTATGGTTAATGATTATTTCTTGTACTCCAAGGAAAACTTGTGTAGGTAAAATACTCTTAATTTGATTTTCCTCACTTGCAAATTCTTTTTGGAACAATAATTTAATTGGTCTACATAATCTTGTTAAGGAAGGATATTTATTTTTCCAACGAATAATATCTTCTGAATTTAGTCTTAGAGGCACGAGGTCAATTGCAAATATATACGTATTATTCTGCATGAAGTAGAGCCAGGAAAAGGTTCTGCTTCTCCTGGATGTATATAATTAGCGAGATATTTTATAGAGAGCAAGACAAAATAATAAAACAGGCCCTCAACTACCAGACATCTATTTTTGTTTTAATTTTACGAGTGTTCTGAGTCACTAAATTTTTGTTTGTAACTTAAATGAGTTAAACTTCCGTCACATCTCAATTTGTAAATTAATGTCAGGTTATTGGTCATAATACTAGTTTACAATAGTTCCTCTTCTTAAACCATTGCCATTCTTCTAGCAGTATGATCAACAAATGTTTGTAATTTTACTTCACCACAGGTTTCCAAGCAATATTTATTTTCTTTGCCGGGATAACAAGACTCTTTAGCTATTTAATTTTATTATAGGATGGATAAATATCTGCACTACGTGATTTAGCTCCAGATTTCATTAGCTGATATGAATGTTTTGTAAAACGCCCATTAACATATAAAGCTAAAGCTTCATGTGGTATATATTTCATTATGCCTTGATTTTGTAAAAGACTTTTTTACCCTTGTCGTTCTATTTGAAAAATTTGTTGATACACTTTTATTTGTGCAGCATCTCTTTTGCTAGCCTCTCTTAAACTAGTTGTAGCAGCAAAAGTTAATTCATTTGTAGAATAGCTTTTAACTAACGACTAATGACTAATGAAAATTTTATGTTTTTCTGACTGACTACTTACTTCGCCAAACTCCTTAGATGGTCGACCTTTTTTTTAGGGGTTCTGGGAGATATACATTTCATTTCAAAGTCATTCAGCCGTTTGCAATGTCGCACCATTTCCCGACAAATTTGCTATTAAAATTTTTCACAACGCTTTTAATATCCTGATGAGTCCTTTCCTCATCTTGTTCCATATGAAATTTCTCTTTAAAAGAGGGTACAGATCAGAGCACGTACGCGTATGAGGCATGCCGAGGACGCATGAGCATGCAGATATGGACGAGTTTCCGAGGCGCGGCAAATTGAGCCATCCGGCCTCGCCCCGATCTGTTTGTTGGCGGTACATCAAAGGAAGGCAATGCGCAGTACGTGCTCAGTCTGAACAGGAATTTGTACCGAATAGATTGTAGCCAGTTTTCAAGATTTATTTTGCATGAAGTGGTGCCAGCAAAAGGTTTTGCTTCTCCTGGATGTATATAATCAGCGAGATATTTTATATAGAGCAAGACAAAATAATAAAACAGGCCCTCAACTACCAGACCTCTATTTTTGTTTTAATTTTACAAGTGTTCTGGGTGTACGGTTCCATGCTCGCGAATTCACTGGATCAGTAGCAAACAGTGCCTCGTGCGTCTACCATTCGTATGTACAAAAAGCGCACGAGGCATTAAGTTCGGCATCGGCTTGTTCTATACGCGTACGTACTTAGATCTGTACCCGCCTTAATATTATTAAAAACTGCAGCGTTTTTATTGTTTACACTATCTTCTTGATGCCAGATTTTAAAAAGTTCTCTCCAGGTAACGGACATGGTAACTAAAAAATAATAATATGTTATTTGGTTGCAGCTTTGCGCAGCGAAAATATTTCTTAAAAAATAAACAGCAGATTATAATAAAAATAAATCAAAGCAGATCCATACAGATCTGGGCAATGCCAGTCCTATTGATTTTTATAAGATTACTAAAAAACAGCACAATTGTTTATAATGAAACTACTATATATATACGGTAAACTCATAACACCTCTCAGCAATAACTTCACAAAATTATTTTAAGAAATACACAAAAATAAAAATACAATGACACATTCAAAAATACGAGTAGATGAGCACTGCAAAATATATATAAAAAAACGTAGCACAACTCTAGGCTTGAGTTAGTGACGTTTTGACGAAAAAAGCTGAAGGGTAGGGAGTTTGTTAACTTTTATCAGGTAGTCAGGGATAATCTAGAACTTACTTTAATTAAAAATGAATCACTCTAGAAAACATTTAATTTTTGGATAAATATTTCCTAGAATTGCTAATTGTCCCACTGTGTGCTCCTCCCACCCACCTCCAAACCACTACAGAGGATAGCGAGTGAAGCGAGCGCGCCTGGCCGACGTGCCTTTTTTCCACCCGCATTATAATATCACGATACGCTCCTCCCACCCACCTCCTAACCAGCACATAAAACTTTAGTTTAAAATTTAATGTTTTTTTCTTTATCCGTTTTTGAGTTTTCTTCAGAATTCAAAATTTACATATTTTCTCAAATATCTCGAATACGGTTCATTTTAGAGAAATTAAGTATAAAATAAAAATTATAGAGAATTATATTACAAACAACTCTTATTTAAATAATTTTAATAAAAAAATATTTTTTTACATTTTGTCAAATTTCTCGAATACGGACCATTTTAGAAAAATTTTGTATAAAACAAAAATTATAGATAATAATATTGGAAGTAACTTTTATTTAAAGCATTTTCTTCTCCAAACGTAAATAAGAGATATATTCCATAAAATATAAAAATGACCACCTATAAAGTACCTCCCAGATGTTCAGACTCTGCCCAAAATCTTGTCAGTTTATTGGAAGATAGAATAAAGCTTAAGTTTAAAATTTGGTGTTTTTCTGTGTATCGGTTCATGAGTTATGGTATATACAGATACACGCACAGACACACACACACACACACACACACACACACACACACACACACACACACACACACACACACACACACACACACACACACACACACACACACACACACACACACACACACACACACACACACACACACACACACACACACACACACACACACACACACACACACACACACACACACACACACACACACACACACACACACACACACACACACACACACACACACACACACACACACACACACACACACACACACACACACACACACACACACACACACACACACACACACACACACACACACACACACACACACACACACACACACACACACACACACACACACACACACACACACACACACACACACACACACACACACACACACACACACACACACACACACACACACACACACACACACACACACACACACACACACACACACACACACACACACACACACACACACACACACACACACACACACACACACACACACACACACACACACACACACACACACACACACACACACACACACACACACACACACACACACACACACACACACACACACACACACACACACACACACACACACACACACACACACACACACACACACACACACACACACACACACACACACACACACACACACACACACACACACACACACACACACACACACACACACACACACACACACACACACACACACACACACACACACACACACACACACACACACATACACACACACACACACACACACACACACACACACACACACGCGCATAGACGCACACAGACACAACCACACACACAACCACACACACAACCACACACACAACCACACACACAACCACACACACAGAGACATCATCGCGAAAATAGTCGAAACGGATTCAGGGGACCTCAAAACATAAAAATCCTTCGAAAACTCGAGGTCGAAAAAAATGTTGATTCCTATACTTTCCTTATATCTGTATACAGATAGGAAAGTAAAAACTTAATTTAGCACTATATTTAAATAATAAATTACAAATTAGTAAAGAAAAATCTTACAAATTAGTAAAGAAAAATCTTTAAAGTAAATTATCTCAAAATGGGTGATTTGGAGATGTTACACTTTTGAACTGGGGCAGCGTATGCCTAGTATATGCTATATTTAAATACTTAGCCTATACATAGAACGTACTATCAAATGAAAGTAAATACTTATTGCATACAGTACACATATTAATAATAATAATACTCTCTCTAATTCAGCCCCTTACAAGTGAATTTTTACCCCAAAAGCTGACCTTGTGCGGGGAAAGGGACGGCTATTATTATTATTGGCTGTGGCGCTCCGGGGCGACTTAAAGATGATTGATGGTGCCATTTGACTTACAAGTAAGGAAAACCCGGAAAACCTCACCCACCATCATAAAACCTCACCCACCATCATAAAAACTCATCCACTATCATAAAACCTCACCCACCATCATAAAACCTCACCCACCATCATGAAACCTCACCCATCATCATCATATTTGAATTACATTCTCAATATATGCATAGCACGTATAAACAACGTCCCGTATATTCTGAGAATGTACTGAATGCAAATAAAGTATATTCTCAGTAGGTATATCCATATTCTTAAAAAGTATATACTAAGAATATGCTAAGAATGTATAATTGGTATCTGAGAAAGAAACGTTTCCGGAATCATTTTTCATAAGATCGTTTTAAATGGTACAATAGTATTATAAATGTTACATGTCTTCCGATATATAACATTGTTCCCTACATGTACTTAAACCATTACATCATCTATAAAGAACCTGCTATATAACAAAAACCTATAACATGTAAGCTACTTTTTTATGTAACACGATATATAACTGATACATATATGTTATATGTTTGTATTTGCTGGGCACATATCTAATTTATAACTTACCGATGCCCATTTTGTCGAATTCACACTTTATTTACAGAAAAACATTACATCCTTAACCATTTTTTTCACAAGTCCTTTCATACGAGTTTTAAATGAGCATTTTGTGATTTTATACGAGTATTCAATTAGAAAAGTGTAAATAAGAGCACTTTACTCGAGTGAATTCTTGATTTCCCTCGTATAGAAGCATTTATTTTAAAATTTATTTAATTTAGTATTTAATTTTAGAAAAAGCACCAAATATTATTAAAAATTCATTTTATTAAGGGTCTCCCTGTATATATAATTTATATTTCTGTAAATTGTAAATATGCATAATAATAAATTTTCCTCTGAATTCAAGACAATTTTTAAGATATGGCAACTTTCGCTACTTTTGCTCCATCAGACACCTGTAACTTGAACTAAAATTCAATATAGACCCAGCAAAATTTCTAATTTTACATAAAATCGTAATTTGTGCACAGTTTAAAAAGTTTGCAACATTGATTATTAAAATTTGGCAAGAATATTTAAAAAAATATGTAAAATGCTGTAAAGTTTTAATCTGCAACTATTACTTTTTTATTTTGTAATAGTATTTAATAATTAGCTGGACAAATGAAAATGTCTCATTGCAATCATTAAACATTTGACTATAAGCTGCCAAAGTTTTACTTAAATCCATCCAGTGAAAGATAAGTTTTGTAAATAATTGTAAACCTCTGTTTTGACCATGTAAAATACACTGAAATGGCTGCCTTAAGGGTCGAATTTTACAAAAATCTCATCTAGGATATTACTTAATGAATATTTCCTTCAAATTTGAAGTAACCGGTTTTATGCTGCACTATTAAGCACATTATTTAAGAAAATTGATACTTTTTCATTCTTCATAAACTCATAATTAAATGCCGATAAAAAACATATATGAAAGTGAAAAATGTCACAAAATACATTTAAAAAAATTGCCGATGACGACATCACCATAATGTGTATCACCCTTTATAATGAAATTTTCTTGTAAAGTGTAGAAAATTAAAATTAAAAATCGACGTGTTTCAGATTATTTTAAAAAAGCTTTTAGTTTAGAAAATATCGAATTTATTCCATACTTTACGGACACGCTGTATACAATATACATAAGTAATAAAACATGATACAGCTCTATTCCTAATTTCATGTTTTATATAGTAATATATGTATTAAATTTATAATTCCTTAATTGATGCAATACTCCTTTTTCTGATCACGCAATAACATTATATCCAACAAACTTAACACATGAAATTCAGTTTATTAAAATAGTAAAAGCCAAAAATTTATCATGAATAGTTCAGATCGGGAAAATAGAAAAAAGATAGGAGATAAATTTCTTTTAAACTGTTTTTACCATCTTGGTTCTTTGACGCTAGTTTTTCCATGGGATCCAAAAAATGGAAAAATTTTCTACCAATTGATTATAACAATAAGTTTCTTTTTGGCGTTATGTATAGCTGCATATTTACTTGTGAAAAAATACACAGGAAATGATGAAGATGTTATAATTTTGGTCGCATTGGATTCATTAGCTTATATACTTCTTCATTTAATTAGTATATATGATTTAGTAAAAAAAAGAAAAATTTTAAAAACTCTTTATGTACTACTTGACAATTTAGACCAAATTATGAATATCAGCAATTTATATACATCAAAGAATAAAATATTCTGGCATTTAACAATATGGTTATTTTATTGTATATTATTTATAATACTGACAAGTTTAAAATACTTGAGCAATAGAACATTTCTAGAAGCATTTATTGCGTTTTACTTGTCAATGGTGTTAATGCATTTGTCAGCCGCAGTCGGATATTTATTAGAAATTTCACTAGTTCTGAAAAAGAGAGTAGAAATATTTTGTGAATTAACCAATTTACTAACTTTATGTAAAAATCCTTACCGAAGAAAATACGAGGTAATACATCGAATTAGGATGTTAAAATCTGTATACGAACATTTTAGTTCAATAATATCTAAGTTGAATTCTATTTTTGGGAAGAAACTTTTAATTTTTATAATTCTGATGTTTATAGCGATTTTGGATACAGTTAATTATATTTTATACTTGCATTATGATGCTCAATTTCAAGTTGCAGTTCAAGAATTTTTGGCTCTACTTACGTTAATGGTAAGCTTTTATAAATTAGAAATTTTGTAAGAGTTACTTGTGACGCCTTAGACTCGGCAAACCAAATTATTTTGTGTGATTTACTCCTCAACCTTTGGATAGGGCATCAGAATGGCTCGGGTAGCACTAGATGGATACATGGAATACTCCAGGGGTCAAAGGTCTTTAAGCAGGTAAAAATTAAATGATATAAAAATTGGTGTTTTACAAGACCTTGGAGTAAATTATTTAGTAAGCATCAGACGAAAAAGTTTATTGATTTAGGTTCTTCTTTATATATTACAATTAGATATTTATTTTTTAAGGTCTATAATAATGGGAATAATGGACGCTTCTCGAGCTAATAAAAATTAGTGATTTATAAGACCTTGGATCAACTTTTTACTTTCCTATCTGTATACAGATAAGGAAAGTATTCGCTCCGTGCGAAGTCATGGAAAGGAAAGCAAAAGCGATACTAGCGCTAGCTGCGGATAATTCGTGCATTTTAGGGCGATATGTTGTAATTTTGGCATATCAAATACACGTATACATTTTACTTTTTCAAAAAGTATGTAAAAACAATACAACAAGCAACTGGAGTTGCTGTGTTGAAAATTATTGTACAAATACTAGCATAAAAAACGGTGAAACTTATATAAAAAAATTCAGTTGCAAAGTGGAAATTAATTTAATGAAATAAATTGATAGGTGTACAATAAGATGAAAAATTACCTTTATTTTTGTAATATTAACAGTAATGCTGGAAATATTGGACATCAGAAACTTAAAAGGTTTTAAATAAACAAGAAATTATCATTTTACGATGATCTTTAATATCCCTTTATTCTTAAATGTTCATTTAGCAAGGACTAGATTTCAAGATTTCTGCCTTTGATTATTATATGTGGCTGGAATGCAATTTTGTGACTTACTGATGGAAAACCAGTTTTAATCCTTTTTTTATACATTTTAAATTCACGCTATTATTAAATGGTATTTTTTTATTTTGACAGAATAGGCTAATTCTTCAATGACAACTTAGACTTAGGCAACTTCTCAAACATTTTCCAGTAAAAAACTGTTGCCTGTCTATATTTTAATATTGATTATACATAATTTTCTTTAATTTAAGCGATAAAAATATATAATAATAATAAAAAATTAATATTTTACTTGTTTTACAAATCCATACACTTTTATTAAAACTAACATACAGTGAGCATCATAAGTCTTACCCCCCCTAACTAACTCGTTACTGGAGTCTTGTTAGGAAAATCGCTGAGACATGTCGATTTTTGATTTCTACAATGTTCCTACATTTTTATGTGAACAGTTTACCATTAATTTCATCCCTTACTATAAGGGGAGCAACCCTTTCGAAAAATTTAAATAGCATGGGGTGGTAAGGGGGTTTTATTCTCTATTCAACCGTGCAAATTTTAAAATTTGCCTAATTTCGTGTTGATTTATTAATGTTTAAAAATATCAAAACATCACAAATAGGAAAGCAACTGAACTAACAGTGACCTTATCTAATGGCAAAAAGTCTTACTTCACGTCTGAACCAAAACCGATATCACGCAGGGCCGAATTTTAATTCTAAGAATGAGTGCGCTACGTTAATTTCCGTTATTCTAAAACAATAATTAATCGAGAGTTAATAAAGCAAATTTAAAAATTTTTTGTACGGTTGAGTATAGAATAAAACCCCCTTTCAAATGAGCTATTACTTTAACAAATTAAGGTGTACTTTTATACCAAATATCAAAAAAATGTACAGCGTGTTTCAAAAGGTATGAGCCAAGAAAGAAATAGGTAAAATTGATTGATTGTATTTCGGTTATAAAGGACGACAGACCCATGAAGTATGGGTTTTTTGGAACCACCTAGGTGACCTCCATATGCAGTTAAGATATGCTCATTTACCAATGAAACACTCTGTATACAGAGAAAAAAAATTGACAGAAACAAGTCTTGATATATAAGCAAGTAGTTCAGATTTCATCGATTCCTCTGACATTGCATTTGCTCGTATCTGGTGTAAATTACAACCAGATCATCTACATTTTCATTTACTTTTGGTTTTTTTTTGGTTGTAATAAAAAATGCTATTGATATAGTAAAAATTACAAACAATAAATACGGCTTTTCTAAAAAACAGTCGCACGTTGAGTGGTTAATTCTGCCTTTGTAGTTTAAAAACAGAGTACAGTTACTTAAAAAGACACTAAAAATTACCAATTTGCTTTTTACATTAAAAAAAAAGAATGTTATTAATGTTCTTGATCTAATATTTGTTAGGGCTCCTACATATAAATATTTTTTCTAATATTTTCCTTTTGTTGTAGATATTAACTATCGTCATAACAATATCAGGAGATATTATCGAAAATTCTGGATACAAAATAATCAAACTATTGCACGTTTTGCAACTAACTGTCGAAGACGAATTTCTGAAGCAGAAGTTAGGTGAATTGTCTGTTCTGGTTGTAGAACTTAGGCCATCTTTATCAGTTTGTGGATATTTCGATGTAAACAGAAGGCTGCTACCAATGTTACTGTCCAGTTTTACGGCTTATGTTATCATATTGATTCAGTTAAAGCAATAACTGTTTATATTATACCTTACTCTACACAAGATAAAATAAAATAAGAATATACCATAAGAGTTTCGGTTGATTATATCTTACAGTTTCTCTTCGATCATATAAACATGAGATAAAATCATCTTAGATAATATTTTCTGTCGACAACATGAAACTGGAATAATCTGTGAATACTGATAGAATCCTAACCTGATTTCGTCAGAAGATTTGATATTGCAGCATCTATATTGGTGTTGTTCGGAAGTAAGATTGGCTGCAACATAGCATTAATGTCTGTTTTTATAAGCTATAGATATCTATAGATAAAAAATAAATATTAGAAATGCAAGAGAAAAAGGGTGTAAAAACTGGACCAAAATTGACAGAATTTAGCTTTTTAGACATTTAGTAATAGCGTAACAGGTGCTTTTTGCTTTATAAAAGACAGTATAAAATTTAGATCTCTTTAAAATGTTCACTGCCAATTTTGTAAAATTTTGTAATAATATATTTGAAGTATTTTATGTACAGATATTGCATTTTAAATACTCATATACGTTAAATTTTATTTAAAATTATTTAGATATATCTAAGCTATATTATAATGTATATTGTAATGGAAAATAACTCAATAAAAAATATTGAATTATATATTGGAAAAAATTAAATGAAATATTATATAAATATTAATACGTACCTAAGTAATATTGTTCTTAGTGTCAATTGTATTTAAGTGAACATCCTGTATGGTCTGTAGTTAATTTTTTTAAGATCCTCTGAATTACATATAATAAAAATGAAAATTATTTAACTAATTAAATAAGGTTTACAAAGTAAAATTTAATAAACACAATAAATGAATTAGGAAAAAAGAGCGTGTAATATATTTTCAATTTATTTTGAAGCACAACAACAACAACAACAACAACAACAACAACAACAACAACAACAACAATAACAACAACAACAACAACACTAAAATGTCCTTCATAAAAAATGATAAAAAGAAACAACCCTGGGTACAGTAAAATTTATGCAGAAACTTAGGGACAAAGCTTACAATAGATACAAAAAAATGAAAGTCTGAAACTCACTGGGAGCATTACAAACATTTATGTAACTTAACATCTGCTGCTACTAAACGAGAAAAAAAGCATACTTTGATTTAAAACTTAATAACTCTATCGCTAAAGAAAAGTGGGAAGAAATGAAAAAAATTAACATTAATAACATAAATATTTGTGTTATTCCGGATGTCCTCAAAAAAGGAAATGAATATAATATTTTTTTAATTAATTAAGCGAGAGGTCACCGTATACCAGACAATTACCTAATGGTACTATAACGATAATATTAAAGCTAACATCTGCAGAAAATTTAACTTTACTAACACCAATGATCATGAGGTTCTAAATATTTTTAAAACTATAAATACTAAAGCATGCCACCTTGATAATTTAAATATACAAATCATCATACTTTGTTGCCCAACAATTATACCTTATTTAGTCCATATTTTTAATAAATGCATAGATCATTGCTACTTTCCTCATATTTGGAAAAAGGCTTATGTGGTACCCCTACCAAAAATCTCAAAGCCATTAGAGTTTAGTCACTTAAGGAGTATAAGTATTCTTCCTACGTTTTCTAAAGTACTTGATAAAATATTAGAAAGTCAAATAAGAAGTCATCTTGATACTGCTAGAATATTACCATTAAACCAATCAGGCTTTAGAAGCGGTTCTACAGCGGTTCTACAGAGGTTCTACAGCGGTTCTACAGCAGGTGTACATCGATTCTACAGCGGTTCTACAGTGGTTCTACTCCCGTGCCTTTGACACTTTTAATAATGCTTGCTTGCAATTTTACAATACTTCCATGTTTTAATACTATTGCCATTAATTTAGTGAACTTATTTCTTTCAGACAGAGAACAAAAGGTAAAAATCGAAAATGATTTTTCGAAGAGTTTGCAAATGTTGTAGAGTGTACCACAGGGAAGTATTTTAGTCCCTCTGCTATACACCATGTACACTTCTAACTTACATACCTATGTGTCTCACTGTAATTACCATTTCTACGCAGGTGGTACACAATTGTATTATTCGTTTCCTTTATCTGACATTAACTTGGCACAAATACAAATTAATAAAGATTTATCAACAATAGAGTCATTATCAGAGATACACCTATTAAAAATGAACGCAAAAAATCTTGCGCCATTTTTTTTGGATACAAAAAATATAGGTTGCTGGCTATATATAGAATAACTACAGATTAATATAGGACTACTGTTTGACTGTAAACTTCATTTTGATAAACACATAATACAAAAAATAAAAACAGCTTATGCTTCACTAAGATTAATTTATCCCCATCGATCGATTTTAAATTTTCAAACAATAAAAACGTTAACGAATTGATTAGTTCTTTTACAATTTACTCATTGTGACACTGTTTATGGTCCTTTCCTCAGAAAATGGGATGTATACCGTATTCAAAAAGTTAAAAATTCTTGCTTACGATTAATTTATGGCATTCGGAAAACAAATAGAATTTCTCATAAACTGAAGGAAATAGGTTGGCTAAGTATGTATAACCGTAGAAAGCTTCACTCCAATTGCTTTTTTTATAAAATTTTAAAAACGAAAAGTCCCCCGTACTTGTACAATGAAACTAAATTTAGAACGGACATTCATAATTTGGACTGAGGCACAAAAAATCAAATTGCTATTCCTCCTCACAACAAAGAGTTATATAACACGGAAAAAAATGTGACTAGAAAATTTTACTACAATGTTGTAGTAGTAGACTTGTAGAAAAATACTTAACTTTTTGTAGAAAATTTTACTACAATTTATAGTTAAAAACTATTCATTATTGTAGCAATTGAAGTGTCGAATAAAATACTACAATAATAGGAAAGAAGTCCACAATGTTTAGTATATTTTACTATTGTTTGTAGAAGTAGAAATTTATTACAATTATCGTAATTACTACTACTAACTTCTGTAAATATTTGTACAAATATTAATAATTATCTCTACAAAAAATAGTAATTTTCTCTACAAAAAATAGTAATACTTTACATCCCTTCTTATGAAAAAAATTCAATTTTGTTCAAAAATATTCTATAATATTGTAGAAATTCTAAGTCATGTGAATAAAACAGAATTCTGCTATTGTCCAACGTTTTCTGACGTCGATCATAAATGGCCAGACAGCAGTAGACGTTCGCCATGTCATTGTATAAAGAACTATAGTAGGATAATCGCCATGTAAAAGTTATTGGAGGCAATCGCGCCCGCCATCTATTGGTACAATCATTGAACTAACGATTTTATTTACTGGTTAGATACGCCCTCTACGTCAGATGTTAGAACTTTATAAGTGACAATTCCGTAAAATTAATTGTCAGTATATATTTTTTTAATTATTTAGATTAAATATAAATAAAAATTAGTGATTCTTGCAAAGAATCAATAAATAATAGCATTCCACAAGATATTCGTCTATATTTAGAAATAAACTGAGATTTTAATGAAACTAAAAGCAGTCTGATTATCAGCGTTAAAAAGTAAAACTTTTTCATAAGTCTTCATAACGAAAATTTAGAGTACTTGTCTACGAATCGAAGGGTTCTGAGTTCAAACCCCCGAGTGGACACATTTTTTTTATTATTTAATTCTATTTTCTAAATTGGTAAAACAAATTAATTTCAAAAAATAAATTTTACGTTAATAATCAAATTATAATAGAATATTATAAGGTCAGGTAATTTTATTTAAATCTTTTGACAATGAAACTAAAAACGTGTTTTTGTCACAGGGCCCGATGTAGAGAGTTGTCCCGGGGCCCGACCTGGCTCTCGGCGGCCCTGCCGAATATAACAAGTATTTAAATTTTGCTAATAAATTTGTATTAGGTATGTGTTAAAAGAAAATACATTATTTTGGATTTGAATATACAGTGTGTCGCAAAATGTCTGCACCAAGAAAACGCACAAAATTACATTTTTGTTTAATCTACGTAAAAAAGTGCGAATTAAAATTTTTTTACTACAAATTTATGGTACCTAACAGGGTTATTCATTATAAATTACCCTCCCTTTATGCTATAATTATTATTGTATAATGTTTACATTGACCGAATTTTGTAAAAATGTCATCAAATGACCATATAAGTGGTGTGCATATTTCACAGGATTTAACATGAATATTTTTTAATAAGGATAGCATAGATATATATTTTATTCAATTTTCGAAATGATCTTTATTCTTTCCTGATTAATTAAACGTCGAATATCATAGATAATCTATGTCGAATATCTTATAAATATTTACACTTTTTCTTTCTCACTGTAAACTACCTATTTGGATTATTTTATTATCAAACATAATAGTTGTGATTTTCATAGCTTTTACTTTAATAATGTTAACTTTTTCATGTTTATATTATCAACGTTAAATTACTCGAGAACAGACGGTATAAGATAGGGTTATCAATAATATACATTTGTGAAATTAGAAAAAAAATATCCCAGAAATTTAATAACATAGAGGGTATCCCATTTAAAAAAGTTTATTTGTGTTGTATTCTGTGAAATCTGAATACGTGTTTTTATGGTATATTTAAAAAAAGTCAGTCATATTCACAAACTTTTATTTAAAGCTTTTTTTGAATATGCAATAGTGGTTATAAAAGGTGTCTTTAATAGTGAATAATCTTGTACATGATCTCAAATAAATTTGTTGAAATTAATTTCATTTGTAAAAATGCCACTTCCGCTTCTCCCGTATTGCTAAAAAAAAATTATGTCCAGGTCCAGGATTTGATGGTGGATAATATTAATTCTAGATAAATTTTTCAAGTAACATTGTTCTCCTGTTTTTAGAAATAAAGGTTAATGTTTAGCCACATTCATATATTTTTTTTGGACACACAGTATGTTTGTATAATATTAAAAACTTCCCCTACTAAATATTTTGGCTCAATCAAAGTAGATATCTTAAATTGATTATTGTTAGAAAAAGTAGAAATAATATTAAATATAATAAAGAAATTAAAAAAATAATTTAATTTAATAATTTGATTTAAAAATTGAAATTTTGGTTTATATGTATAAAAAATTGTAGATTTTAACTGTTTGTTTTTAAGTTCTAACTTGATTTTTTGGGATGCCACTCCCTCCATCTCCCTCTAGGCGATGGTGGTGGTAAGATATTTATACAAAAATGTTGCAAATCATTTCTATTGTAAATATGCCAAAAATAAGATTTTTATGTATTTGTAACTATTTTTAAATGCCAGCCCCCACATCCGAACTATGAAGATTAAAGTCGAAATTTTTTCTAAGATCAAAAAAAAATTGGAAAATTTTTTCAAAAAAATTGTAATTTTGTGTTTTTATGTATAAAACATTATAGACTTCAACTGTTTTATTTAAAAAGTTCTAACTTAATTTTTTGGGAATGCCACCCTCACCATATCAGATAGGGGTGTGGAGGGGTGGATTTTTTAAAGCGATTTTTATTTTTATGGGATAATACATCCATATACCAAGTTTATTTTCAATATTTGGACCCTATCCCCCAAAGCTGAACCCCAACCAATAATCCTTATAGAACCCATTGTGTTTACTTCAATATTAAGAATTCATTTATATTATTTACCAACCATCTTAAGAGTTTTTTTTTTATTACATTGTTACGCACCAGATTAAAGAAATAACCTGTTGTTTATAATTACTTATGCTAAGTACTTAGGTATTTAAATTAAAAATACAATTTTTTCAACACTTAAGAAATGTATTATTATTGCTATTATTAATATTATATAATTTATTTTAAATTAATTCGGATAAAACCTGTAAAGGAAACGAAAAACAAAAGCATATTTTCTATTTTATTAATTTCAAAACAGTTATAAATACCTACACAAATTTTTTTTGGGAACTCGTCTTTTATTAACAGTAAAATAATTCAGTAATAAAACATAAACACAACTCATTCACAATACCTACTACCCGTAAACGCACTAACGCACAATAACAAACATTAGATACAAAATAGTCCAAACATTCAATCACGAGTGTATAAAATTTCATCCAAGAGCTAAAAATTGAAATTTATCGATCGGTCTCAGTCATTCTTAAAAATTTCTGCTGGACCCTCAACTCCGCCCACTACAAACGAATATCGACTTATCCATATTCACTATCGCCATCTATTGGTAGTATCCATTTCGCTCCAATTAAACTTCCATAAGGTGAGACTACTATTTAGTTCTTTATACAATGGCCATGTTCACAAAACAAAGCATGGTACATATACGAGTACCTATAACACATTATTATATTATAAGCACCGATGCGTTTCGAGAAAATTTTAATAATAACTTCTATTAGTGGTAAGTACATTTATTATTGTTTCTAAATAATTTACATTTAAATATACTTAGTAGATTATTTAAAAAAAAAATAGTTGTGGTCAACGATCGAATGTTGTTCCCAACGATCGAATGTTGTGCCAAGTTCAATGATGTTTTTTGTCTTAATTGTGACATACCTACTTTCACATTTTTGTTAGTTATCTGACTTAGTCATTTGATATCCAAATCAGTGTAAAGGTGAAAAATATCCCCGTTTTAAGGGTATAAACAGTTCAATAGGTATTAATTTTTATTTCATATTTTGCAGGTGCAGAAAAGCCAATTGAGACTGAGGGCGCTATTATTACTGTTATTTATTACATAGTGTAATTAAGACTTTGTATCTTTGATATTAAAACAATAAATTGAATATTTTATTAAGGAAAATTTTTTCTAGGTTATAATTATAATAATTATAAAATACTACTACAAATTTTATTAAAAATTACTACAATTTGTATGAATTTTTACTATTTATTGTGTAAAATTTTCGTATTTATTTTCATAAAACGCAATATATTTTTAATATAAATTCATACAATGAATAGCAAAAATTATAACAATTTGTAGAACAATTTTTATGATGCATTTGGATATTTTTACTAAATATTGTAGATAATAACTCTACAATACATTCTCTACAAATATTTGGAAATTTTTACTACAAATTGTCCCTGTCCCTATATGTACTATTTATTGTAGAGAAAAAATGTATAATTGTAGAAATTTGTTCTACAATTTTTTTTCCGTGACGTCTACCCTTACATATCAGCTCACTAGCTGGTCATTTGTTGATATACCAACTTTCTCTTTATCGATTAATGCATTCAAAAATTCTCAAAAGAAAATTGTTTCAACAGCAATAGTTGCTTAATAGTAACTTTTTAATTGTTATTTATTTTTCTTGTTCTTTTGTCATTTTAATTCATCCTTATTTTTCAATTATTGTGGTCCGGTCAGGGTAGGGTGAAGACGTATTTGAATATAATTTATGTATGTATGTATGTATGTATGTATTTTTTTTTGTTAATGGATGGTGAGGAAGAATTGGTCAGTATACCTATCAAGCACTCCTATTTACCATCGTTAATTATTGGCTTTGATGTATATTTATTTTGTGGCAAACAACAAACAATTTATTATTATTAATATTATTATTATTATTAACAACAAAAAAATCTGAACGTGAATATTTGAACTTTTCACGGTCTAGATTTTTTCTAGAGGTCCTCTAGAATTCAAATAAATCAAATTTGAGAGGAGAGAAGGCCATGGATCGAGTCGAAGGACATGAAATCCTTAGTAAAATTTCATTTTCTCCTTAAAAAAATCTGTACGCGAATATTTGAACTTTTTACATTGCAGATTTTTTCTAAAGGCCCACGAGAATTAAAATAAATCAAATATGAGAGGAGACGAAGCCAAGGATCGAGACGAAGGACATGGAATCCTTAGTAAAATTTAATCGACTCCGTAAAAAGAACTGAACGTGAATTTTGCATTTTTCACGGACTAGACTCTTTCTAGAGGCCCTCAAGCATTTAAATAAATTGAATTAGCGAGGAGAGGAGGCCAAGGATCGAGTCGAAGGACATGACATCCTTAGTAAAATTTCATCTTCTCCGTAAAAAAATCTGAACGCGAATAATTGAACTTTTCACAGTCCAGAGTTTTTGTAGAGACCCTCAAATACACAAATAATTTGAATTTGCGAGGAGAGGAGGCCAAGGATCGGAAAAAAGGACATTTAATCCTTAGTAAAATTTAATCGACTTCGTAAAAAAATCTGAACGTAAATATTTGGACTTTTTACAGTCCAGATTTTTTCTAAAGGCCCTCGAGAATTAAAATAAATCAAATTTGAGAGGAGAGGAGGCCAAGGATCGAGTCGAAGGACATGAAATCCTTGGTAAAATTTCATCTTCTCCGTAAAAAAATCTGAACGCGAATATCTGAATTTTTCACGGTCCAGATTTCTTCAAGAGGCTCCCAAATACACAAATAATTTAAATTAGCGAGGAGAGGAGGCCAAGGATTGAGTCGAAGGACATGACATCCTTTGTAAAATTTGATCGACTCCGTAAAAAAATCTAAACGTGAATATTTGGACTTTTCACGGTCCAGATTTTTTCTAGAGGCCCACGATAATTAAAATAAATCAAATTCGCGAGGAGAGGAGGCCAATGATCGGAAAAAGGACATGAAATCCTTAGTAAAATTTCATCTTCTACGTAAAAAAACTAAACGTGGATATTCGGACTTTTTACAGTCCAGATTTTTTCTAGAAGCCCCCAAATACACAAAGAAATTAAATTAGCGAGGAGAGGAGGCCAAGGATCGAGTCAAAGGACATGACATCCTTATTAAAATTTCATCTTCTCCGTAAAAAAACCTAAACGCGAATATTTGAACTTTTCATGCCTAATAGATCCGAGAGACCCATTGCTTATGCTTCAAGAACTTTGACTAAATCAGAAAAAAATTACAGTCAAATTGACAAAGAAGCTACCGCAATTTTTTGGGGATGCCACCGTTTTTTCAAAACATATGTAGTCGGAAATTTAAACTAATTACCGACCATAAACCTTTGGTTTCTTTTTTTCACCCGGAAAAATGTTTACCGAATATTACTGCTACTAGATTACTACATTACTCACAGTTTTTACAAGGACTAGATTATGAAATTTTTTATAGAAGTACGGAAAATCATGGAAATACAGACTCACTTTCTAGGTTTATTTCAGACAAGGACAATTTTTCAAATATGAATGATGTTACTATATTTCAGTTTCAACAAATTTTAATCTTACCCGTTATCATAGGGATAAAGTAGACGAAACTAGCAAAGACCCAACTCTGCAACAAGTATACAATAATTTAGAAAAAGGAAATGAAATTACTTAAACCGAGTTTGAAAATAAAAATAGGGAATTTTCTTTGTCAGAAGAGGTGATTTTAAAAGGAAACAGAATTGTTATACCAGTTTCCCTTCGACAAAAAGTTTTAAATGAATTACATGATGCCCGCGTTGGTATAGTAAAAATGAAAAATTTTGCTAGGTCATGTAAAAGGTCTTTACAAAAACATACCATATATTCCTTAGACCAAAATAAGTCGATTTAAGTAAAATTACGTTCGTACAAAGTTGCTTCGTTTGGGCTCCAGAGGGCCTTGAAGTTACAATTTTTAAATCGTTTTTCCCATATAAATTTAAAACGGTATATGCGATTTTGCTGAAATTTGGTATGTTGGTAGAGTTTTATGTGGCAAAAAAATGGTATTAAAATTTTGTCCGATAATAATACATAGGCGTAGAACTTGATTTTTTAAATAATTGCACCTTTAAAAATTCTACGCCAATGAAAGAAAAGGAGTTTAAGTATGAAATTTAGATTGCGCAACTCATTTACTTTAAAAAAGGTACTTTTGATAAGACTCGATTACTTTCATGGTTTTCGCTAAATTTAGGTTTTAATAATTTAGAGTGTATAGGTTTCACAAAAATATTTATTTACAACATAATCAAAATAGAGATTTTACAAAAATTGTTTAAAATGTTCACCATTTTCACGCATACAAAGATTTATACGTCGAAGAAAATTAAAATGTATCATTTCCATAACTTCTTCATCACCTCTAAGATTGTTTATTCCATCTTGAATACGTGGCCAGAGTTGTTCCTCATTTTCTACAGGTTCCCTGTAAACTGTGGATTTCAGATGTCCCCATAAATAGTAATCCATCGGTGTTAGGTCTGGGAAACGTGGTGGCCAGTTTACAGGTGCGTCATTACCTCTGCCTATCCATTTGTGTGGATATTGTTCATTCAAGTGGTTTCTAACGTTTAAAGATAAATGTGGTGAAGCTCCATCTTGCATAAACCACATATCTCTCCGAAGTTGGAGAGGTAAATCTTCTAACAATTCTGGCAACGCATTTTGTAGAAAATCCATATAATTTTCTCCAGTTAATCTTCGTGGAAGTATGACAGGACCAACAATGCAATTACCAATTATTCCAGCCCACACATTAATTTTGAATTCGTGCTGAAATGGTTTACCTATATTGCATGCGTATTTTCAACGGCATAAACATGTTCATTATGGGTATTAGTTATACCTCTTCTTGTAAAACCCGCTTCATCGGTAAAGAGAACCTTCTTGACAAAGTTTGGATCTCTTTTTTTTTGCATATTAACAAATCAACAAAAACCCAAACGAATTTGAGGATCATGGACTAATAATTCGTGTACTGGCTTCTTATGGTATAAATTGTTCTCCAAGCACTTTATAAACGACATCTTTACTTACTCCTAGTTCCCTTCCAATTCGTCTGGTGCTTAATTCTGGATCTTCTTCAACACGTTCTAAAATGTCTTCTTCAACTTCAAAAATCCTTACAAAACGTTCTCTTCCAATATCAACAGTGATGGGAGCAAAGGAACCGGTCTCCCGAAGACGTCTCTCAGCAGCAGCAAAAGTTGGGTGGCTAGGTACACGACGATTTGGAAACCTTTCAGAGTACACCCTGACACTCTCTCGAGCATTTCCTTCACAAAATCCTAATGTCAGTAACATATCGGTATATTCTGCATTGGTATATTGTACAGCCATGTTAATAAACCACGCATTTGTTTTTTTAATTATTGAGTCAGATAGAACACTTTCAATCGTTAACAAGAGATTAGGTGTTAAAACTTGACAATATTTTTATTTAGGTAAAACTATGGAAACCAACAATAAATGTTTTTGTATATGTATTGCAGGCAAATAATTAATATTCCTCAAAAAATCGTACATGGCAAGAATCGAGTATTTTTGTTGAAAGCCTCGATTAGAGGTGTTGAAGAAGATATGAAAAAAGTACATTTTTATGTTTTTCATCGTATAAAATTTTGTCCGATAATAATACATAGGCGTAGAACTTGATTTTTTAAATAATTGCACCTTTAAAAATTCTACGCCAATGGAAGAAAAGAAGTTTGAGTATGAAATTTAGATTGCGCAACTCATTTACTTTAAAAAAGGTACTCTTGATAAGACTCGATTACTCTCATGGATTTCGCTAAATTTAGGTTTTAATAATTTAGAGTGTATAGGTTTCACAAAAATATTTATTTACAACATAATCAAAATAGAGATTTTACAAAAATTGTTTAAAATGTTCACCATTTTCACGCATACAAAGATTTATACGTCGAAGAAAATTAAAATGTATCATTTCCATAACTTCTTCATCACATCTAAGATTGTTTATTCCATCTTGAATACGTGGCCAGAGTTGTTCCTCATTTTCTACAGGTTCCCTGTAAACTGTGGATTTCAGATGTCCCCATAAAAAGTAATCCATCGGTGTTAGGTCTGGGAAACGTGGTGGCCAGTTTACAGGTGCGTCATTACCTCTGCCTATCCATTTGTGTGGATATTGTTCATTCAAGTGGTTTCTAACGTTTAAAGATAAATGTGGTGGAGCTCCATCTTGCATAAACCACATATCTCTCCGAAGTTGGAGAGGTAAATCTTCTAACAATTCTGGCAACGCATTTTGTAGAAAATCCATATAATTTTCTCCAGTTAATCTTCGTGGAAGTATGACAGGACCAACAATGCAATTACCAATTATTCCAGCCCACACATTAATTTTGAATTCGTGCTGAAATGGTTTACCTTTATTGCATGCGTATTTTCAACGGCATAAACATGTTCATTATGGGTATTAGTTATACCTCTTCTTGTAAAACCCGCTTCATCGGTAAAGAGAACCTTCTTGACAAAGTTTGGATCTCTTTCTCTTTGCATATTAACAAATCAACAAAAACCCAAACGAATTTGAGGATCATGGACTAATAATTCGTGTACTGGCTTCTTATGGTATGGATATAGCAATTGTTCTCCAAGCACTTTATGAACGACATCTTTACATACTCCTAGTTCCTTTCCAATTCGTCTGGTGCTTAATTCTGGATCTTCTTCAACACGTTCTAAAATGTCTTCTTCAACTTCAGGAATCCTTACAAAACGTTCTCTTCCAATATCAACAGTGATGGGAGCAAAGGAACAGGTCTCCCGAAGACGTCTCTCAACAGCAGCAAAAGTTGGGTGGCTAGGTACACGACGAATTGGAAACCTTTCAGAGTACACCCTGACACTCTCTCGAGCATTTCCTTCACAAAATCCTAATGTCAGTAACATATCGGTATATTCTGCATTGGTATATTGTATAGCCATATTAATAAACCACGCATTTGTTTTTTTAATTATTGAGTCAGATAGAACACTTTCAATCGTTAACAAGAGATTAGGTGTTAAAACTTGACAATATTTTTATTTAGATGAAACTATGGACACCAACAATAAATGTTTTTGTGTACGTATTGCAGGCAAATAATTAAAATTCCTCAAAAAATCGTACATGGCAAGAATCGAGTATTTTTGTTAAAAGTCTCGATTAGAGGTGTTGAAGAAGATATGAAAAAAGTACATTTTTATGTTTTTCATCGTATAAAATTTTGTCCGATAATAATACATAGGCGTAGAACTTGGTTTTTTAAATAATTGCACTTTTAAAAATTCTACGCCAATGGCAAAAAAAGGGTTTGAGTATGAAATTTGGATTGGGTACTCATTTACTACAAAAAAGTACCCTTGATAACACTCGATTTACTCTCATGGTTTTGACAAAGTTTGTATTTTAATAATTATTGTTTATGTTCTAAAATTACTAAAATGCAAATTTCGTCAAAACCATGAGAGTAATCGAGTCTTATCAAAAGTACCTTTTTTAAAGAAAATGAGTTGCGCAATCTACATTTCATACCCAAACTCCTTTTCTTCCATTGGCGTAGAATTTTTAAAGGTGCAATTATTTAAAAAATCAAGTTCTACGCCTATGTATTATTATCGGACAAAATTTTAATACCATTTTTTTGCCACATAAAACTCTACCAATATACCAAACTTCAGCAAAATCGCATATGCGGTTTTAAATTTATATGGGAAAAACGATTTAAAAATTGTAACTTCAAGGCCCTCTGGAGCCCAAACGAAGCAACTTTGTACTAAGGTAATTTTACTTAAATCGACTTATTTTGGTCTAAGGAATATGTGGTATGTTTTTGTCGAGACCTTTTACAGATAATGGGAAAATATTTCCTAATAATTGTGGATGCTTACTCAAAATGGCCAGAAATTTTTATTACTAAATCTATGACTTCGGCAGGAACAATTTCAATACTCCGAAGTACATTTGCATGTTTTGCTATTCCAGTTGTAATGGTGACTGATAATGCTCCTACTTTTACATCTCAAGAATTCGAAATTTTCGTTAAAACTAATGGGATTAAGCATAACTTTTCAGCACCGTATCATCCATCAACCAATAAGCAAGTAGAACGATACGTTCAACCAATGAAAAAGGCACTAAGAAAGATGGCTCTGGAAAAAGGAAGCATTGATATTGATTTTAAATTACAAAACTTTTTAATGCAATACCGTAAAATGAAACATTCAACCACAGGAGTATCACCAGCGTTATTACATAAATATATTAAAGAGAGAAATTAGAACTAAATTGGATATAATCAAACCAATTCCAAAACTAGAAAGAAATTTACAAGATGTAATTACGCACAAAACATTTTTGGAAGGAGAATCAGTATGATTTAGAAATTATAATAAATCGAATATGTGGAAATTTGGGAAGATCATTAAAAAAGATGGTATTTTTAACCGACTTCAAACAAGTATTACAAATTAAAAATTTAAAAAAACCGACTTCAAAAACGTGCAGATGCCATCACCACATTTTAATCAAATTTATATGGGACCACCCCTGAGGTACCCCCTTACTAACAAAAAAGAATCGTATAAATCGGACAAGGTGGTAATAGTCCAGTCATTTAAGCTTAAATTAGGTAAGAATCTCGGAACTGGAGATACCCAGCTGTAAGTCTGTAAATGCTTGTATATTGACACGCTTAAAGTTATCTCAAAACCTACATATGGCAGGGTGTACGCAACTATTAAATTTCAAGGTCAAATGTCACAAAAATCGGTTTTTTGCGCTTTTTTGTAAATATCTCATTTTTTATGGGTTTTTTTGCTATTTGTATTTATTATCAATATTGTAGAATACAAAATTCTCTACAAATTTTGTTTAAAAAAATTCAGATTACAGTAATAACGTAAAAGCTATGGAGCAGCAGAGAAGATGAAACAATACCAGTTACTCAAAAAAAATTCTTATCAAATCGAAATAACAAAGATATGCTCATTAATATGTTAATTGAAAAATTACAAGCTGCAAATATTACTACTAAACAAGCCAGATTTAATGCTGATGTTCTTATTGTTGAAACTGCAATTGAAGAATCAAATTCTGAAAAAACTGCAGTTATAATAGGACAAGATATTGATTTACTTGTCATTTTAATTGGGCGTACACTGTCTTACGAACAAGACATTTTCTTTAAAAAAGTTGGGAAAGGAAATGTAAAAACGGGGATATACTTGACTAAAAGTTTTGATAATTATCCTCATTCCAAAACACATATTTTATTTCTGCACGCATTAAGTGGCTGTGACACAACTTCTGCGCTTTTTAAAAAGGGAAAAAATCATTTTTTAAAGTTTTTGAAAAACTGACAAATTTGAATGAACTAGCTGCAGCATTTGAGAAAGAAAATTGTTCGGCCCAGAGATTATTAGAGAGTGGAACTCAAATCTTATTGGCAGTCTATAATGCTCCGAAATCTGTGAAAAGTCTCGATCATCTTCGTTATATGCATTACGTCAAGTCTACAAAACTTAATTAACCTGTGTAGCTTTCAAATATTCTACCAACAAAAGCAGCTGCTCATCAACCTTTCAAACGTGTATATTATTAGGTTCAAACTTGGTTAAGGCATGATTTGGAACCCCAGGTATGGAGTTGGGCAATGCGAAACGATTTTCTGGAGCCTATCATGACAATTTTACCACCTGCTCCAGAAGATTTGCTAAATACAATTTTCTGCAACTGCAAGAGTGGTTGTGGTTCGCGATGCGGATGCAGGAAAGCGGGCTTGCAATGCTCTTTAGCTTGTGGCCAATGTAATGGACAAGCTTGTCTCAATGCTCTTCCAAATCAGAGCGACATTAACGAAGATGGAACCTTTGGCCCCGAAATCATGGAAGAACTTGAGAGAAATGTCGTTGAAGACGATAATGAAGACCAGTTTGAAATTTACCAGCAGCCGGAAGACGACGATGAAGAGGAAGAAGATTATTAAAATTATAAATTGTAGTTTTTGTACCTTTTATTCCATTTTTTTACTTTTAATAAAAATAAATGTATTGAATGAAATTTTTTAATAAAAAGATTAATTCATAATTTATTTGTTTTTTTTTATCATGTAAGAATTTATTAATATTAATTAGGTTAAAATTCAAATATAATTCCTATATTTTCATTAACAATTTTGCAATTACATGGGCAGGTAAGTGTTGTTAAATAAATTAATACTAAATAAAAAGTGAATAGGTTAGGAAAAAAAATGATAAAATATAATATAATAGTTAATAAAAATTGACAAATATTTATAATCATTGATTTATCGATATTTCATCAACTATATATGGCGCGTTTTCGACCGGAGGCACCGGTTGACCTGAAGTGATGCTGTGACCGCGCGCTCTCCGTCATCTATCTCGAAAACGGTTCACCGTATGAAAAATTTTTTTAAACAAAATTTTTAGAGAATTTTGTATTCTACAATATTGATAATAAATGCAAATAGCAAAAAACCCATAGGAAATGAGATATTTACAAAAAAAAGCGCAAAAAACCGATTTTTGTGACCATTGACCTTGAAATTTAATAGATGCGTACACCCTACCATATGTAGGTTTTGAGACAACTTTTAGGATGTCAATATACAAGTATTTACAGACTTACAGCTGGGTATCTCGAATTCCGAGGTGAACTTACCATAATGATTGGACTCTAAAGCATTATCGCTAAACATACATAAAAAATGAAGACTTTGAGGATTTTCTCATGGATCCAATTATTACATTTTGACCAAATTTATATGGGACCACCCCTAAAGTATCCCCTTTCTAACAAAAAAAGAATTATTGAAATCGGACACCGTGTTAAAATATTATCGCTGAACATACATAAAAAATGAAGAGTTTGAGGATTTTCTCATGGACCCAATTATTAGATTTTGACTAAATTTATATGGGACCACCCCTAAAATACCTTCTTTCTAACGAAAAAAGAATCATTGAAATCGGACACTGTGTTAAAGAATAATCGCTGAACATAAAAAAAAAAAAAAAAAATATCACGACGAATTGATAACCTCCTCCTTTTTTGAAGTCGGTTAAAAAGGAGGAGGTTATCAATTCGTCGCGTTATTTTTTTTTATGTATGTTCAGCGATAATTATTCAACACGGTGTCCGATTTCAATAATTCTTTTTTTGTTAGAAAGGGCGTACTTCAGGGGTGGTCCCATATAAATTTGGTCAAAATATAATAATTGGGTCCGTGAGAAAATCCTCAAACTCTTCATTTTTTATGTATGTTTAGCGATAATGCTTTACCACCTTGTCCGATTTATATGATTCTTTTTTATTAGTAAGGGGATACCTCAGGGGTCGTACCACATAAATTTGGTTAAAATGTGGTGACGGCATCTGCACGTTTTTGAAGTCGGTTTTTTTAAATTTTTAATTTCTAATACTTGTGCATTATTTAATTAACGCAAATGGCATCATTTTTCGAAGACACGTGGATCAAATAGCCAAAACTGAGGCATCACAAATTGTTTGTGATTATGATCAAGAAGTATCCTTGACTGAAAATTTTGATGAAGATAATATCCAAGCTAGCGGATCTACTGTTATTTCGGAAAATAAGACAGTATTATCCAACCAAAACGATTTAAGTAGAAAACCGGTAGGTGAGACATCTTTACTAATCCAAGATAATAAAAACAACGCTAATAAGGAAACTCATCCTGAAAGAGACGAGTGTTCATCCAATCCTGATACAGAAAGCAGAACAGACGAATATGTACGAAGCAGTGGTAACGATAGAGAACCAGGACCAAGAAGAAGCACACGAATTAGAAAATTAGTTATAATTAAGGGGGGAGAATTGTTATGTTTCTTAGTTTCTAATAACACGGTGCTATTTATTTTAGTAGTTTGGTTTCACCCTTTATATTTATTTTGCTATTGTCATGTCACTATGACAGATTGGGGATTTTGTCAACGTGTTATATATTTTTCACAGTTCGAAATAAAGAATTAGAAAGTACAGAGATATTTTTTAGGTAGGTTGATGCAAAGGGAGATAAAAAGCTATAAAAGTATTTGAAGTACGATCCCTTCGAAATTTAAGTTTAAACAGAAATAAACAAAACCGAAGTTTTCGCGCAGATACAGATATATATTTTTTGAATGAATTTAATTGTCTTTTTTTTTAATTAATTTGTATTAGGATGTACATGATTACGTTCATATCTCCATATTTTTCAAATTTAATTGGCACTGGCGAATCCCACCTCACGATTATACGTTAATAGGATATCCCGTTAATATACCCCAAACTTTTAAGGGTGGTAGGGGGCACCAAAAAAAATCTTAATTGTTTAATAAAAATATTATGTCCAAAAACCCTTAATTTCCTAAATACAAGTAATTTTAACCAAAAGATATAACGCTCGGTAGATATTTACATTGGTTTAACTTGTTTTTTCTACTCATATTTTTTAATTTATTTATTAGCCATGTATTACCTGTACTTTAATAGCGTCCATTAAGATATAGATTTTCATTAAGATACGAGTTTACAGCCAATATAAATGCAATATTACAGCAAAATTTGTTAAAAATCATATATACCATAAACATCTCACAGATGTAAAATTTATCAGTTTGATACTTCATTGTCAGATTTTAGTTAGTAAAAATCCTGAAAATTCTAAAATCCGCAAACATGTATAGTGACAATAATGAACTAGATAATCTAACTCCACCAGAAAATGTGGAACAGACCATAAGAGCCACAAATAATTTATTACCCTAAAAATCCACAAAAGTATATGAAACATTTTATAGTCAATTCATGGATTGGAGGGACAAGAAAAATGCAAACACATTTTTAGAAAACGTAATAATTGTTTATTTTGATGACTTATCAAGAAAATTAAAACCGACAAGTTCAACTCACATTTAATGGCTATTGAGACATTCGTATTCATTACGACGCCAAGGCTCGTATCGTAATTCTCATACTCGTGTCTTAATAGCTATACTGGTATTAATTTAATACTGGTATTAATTTCTCTTTTAAACTTGCAACAGTAAATGAAATTAGGTCAATAGTTTTGAAATTAATATCAAACGCATTAGGAATTGATAGCATCTCAGCAAAAATGTTACAACTTTCTATTTCAGTCTGTGCTCCTTACATAACGCACATTGTAAATTGCTGTTTAGAAGTTGGTTACTTTCCTGATAGCTGGAAGTATTCCTTACTCAAGCCTTTGCCAAAATCAAATAAGCCTGAAACATTTAGCGACCTTCGGCCCATAAGTATTTTACCGACGTTGTCTAAAATTATAGAAAAAGTAATTAGTAAACAAATATATACATACGTATTTTCTCATAATATTGTAACCACTAAACAATCAGGTTTTCGAAAGGGGTTTAGTACTACAACATTACTCTTAGATTTAACAGATAACATTATAAGATCAATGGATGAAGGAAAAGCTATAATAGTTACTCTGCTTGACTTTTCTAAAGCGTTTGACACTATAGATAATCAGCTTCTTTGTGCCAAACTCAAATATGTTGGTTTCGATGAAACCTCACTAAGATTTTTCAAATTTTATTTAAGTAACCGCTACCAAAAAGTAACGTTAGAGAAATCATCTAACTTTATGTGTGTAACATCAGGTGTACCCCAAGGCTCTGTTCTTGGTCCCCTTTTGTTTTCCATATATATTTCAGACCTTTATAAATTATTGGAGCATGTAAATATACACTCTTTTGCTGACGACACGCAACTATATTATTCCTTTGACCCATGTGAAGTAGATATAGCCTCGCAAAACATGAATTCAGATCTAAATGCAGTATATACATTTTCTATGAATCATAACCTTAAACTAAATACCAGTAAATGTCATACAATATTATTTTGTCCTAAAAATATAGAACATAAAGTGCAAGAGAACCTTAAGTTATTCATTCAAAATGAACCTCTAAAATCATGTAGAAGTGCCAAAAACTTAGGCATTATTTATGACTGCAAATTAAGGTTTCAGGACTATGTTTCGCTTATAGTCAAAAAATCGTATCTGGTTATTCGTCAATTATACAGGAATCGAGGTATTTTGAGTTTCAAATTACGTAAGTTGCTTTGTGAAAGTCTTGTATTGTCCATCCTAAATTATGGACTTTTAATTTACTATCCTTGTTTGGATCAAATAACCAAATACAGACTTCAAAAGATTCAAAATTGTTGTTGTCGTTTTGTATTTGGTATCAGAAAATATGATAGAATATCAAATAAAATTAAAGAACTTAGCTGGTTCAATATAGGAAATTTATTTAAATATCAGATGGCGGCCACGGTATTTCGAATTCTTTTAACCTCAACTCCCATATACTTAAAAAATAAATTGATATATCGGAAAGATCTGCACAGTTTACATTTGAGATATCCACACAACTTAACGATTCCTAATTACCGATTATCATTTTTCAAAAGATCTTTCACATATAACGCCATTTCAATATATAGCAGTCTACCTAGGGAAATTAGGACATGTTCTCTGACATTTTTAAAACAAAATTATAAAACGTTGCTATTAGTTGAGCAATGAATACAGTGCTAACGTTAATATATTATTAATTTCAAACATTTTTCCTTATTTAATTGTGTTTTAAGTTCCATTGAATTCAGTTTAGATTAAATACAGGGTTAACATTTTTTAATCATAAATTAATTGTATATTAAATTTCTTATTTTTTTTATATTGTAAATGATGGATACCTTTCGATTATTTTAAATTTATATTTATGTTGAGGTTAAGTTGAGAAGCGCAAGCTAGACTTTGCCTCATGATGTTTATGTGCATTGTATATTACAAGCAAATAAAGGCAATTTATTATTATTATCATTAAATGCTTGTTGCATAATATACTATTGAATAAAAGAACCAAAAGTACAACTTGAATGAATGAATGAATGAATGAATGAATGAATGAATGAAATATTTTGAATGAATGAAATATTTATTTAAAAAACCAAAAGAATACAAAATTCCATAGAGGTTTTGCCTCTTCACAAATATTATGCTATAGAAAAATGTATACATATATCTCTCAAAACAGAGACACGTCAAAATA
Organism: Psylliodes chrysocephalus; assembly: GCA_927349885.1. Classification (NCBI taxonomy): domain Eukaryota; kingdom Metazoa; phylum Arthropoda; class Insecta; order Coleoptera; family Chrysomelidae; genus Psylliodes; species Psylliodes chrysocephalus. The sequence continues at coordinate 10,697,844 of OV651827.1, forward strand.
TAATTTAAAATAAAAAATTACTTAACAAATATACAATAAAAAATAAAATAACATAAAGTAAAAATATTTTAGTAAAGTGAAAACATATTTTATACAATCATAATAATAATAATAATAATAATAATAATATTAATAATCATAATAATTGGGTAAATATAGAGATGATCTTATAGTAAAATATATTGTTTTAATTTTTTTTTAAAGGTTAATACAGGATGGGTTTTTAATTCGTTTGGAAGATTATTATAAAGTGTCACTCCTTTGTAACAAATCGAAATCTTATTGTAGGGAGTTATATGTCATTATTATTACGTGTATTATATGTATGAATGTCTTTTTTAGAGTTAAGTACAATATGTTTCTTTTGATGTATAACACTGTGAATATAAGTACATACTTGAAATGTATATAATTGTTCCAGATTAAATATTTCAAAGTCTTTATATAATTTTTGACTACTATATAGTTTAGAAAGTAAATAAATATTTTTTTATAGCTTTATTTTGAAGAACTTTAAGGGGTCTGACAGACTTTTCACAAGTTGCAAACCAAATAAGGTTTAGATATTGTAAGTGACAATGAATGAGTGAGAAATATATAGAACGTAGCAAATACTTTGGAACATTATTATTCAGTCTCCTTAATATTCCTACGGGTGCCGCAAGTTTGTTTTTTAATTTGTTTATGTGTGTTTGCCAACAAAGCGTTTGATCAATATACAAACCAAGGTACTTTATTTCTTCGGAAGATTTTAAAAAGTCTTTGCCAAAGTACAGTGGATGATTATCAGAGCTGGGACGAATCCTCGAAAAATGGATTCGAATCACGAATCCGAATCACGAGATGTGGTTCGAATCACGGATCCAATGATCGAATCCCTTTTCCAAAAAAAGGATTCGAAAAAAGTGATTTGAATCCCTTTTTTCGGATCACGGATACGAATCACTGTCAGTGTTATACTGTGGTATTAATTAATAAGTATGGCGTGCCATTTGTGTGACGTTTTAGAGGGTGTACTCGAAGGTACTCCTACATACAGTGTGTTTCAAAAAGTTTTATACAAATGGGAAAAATATATTTTTACATTTTACAAAGAAAATATTCCTGATATATAAAGTTCTGCATCACTTGGAAATATATATTAAAAATAAAATTGTAAAATTAAAAAAATTCTAATACACATTTTAGCATTGGTTTTGGATTAATTATTAAATAAAGTAAATAAGTACATAGAAGTCAATTAATATTAAATGCAATAATTTAAACTGAAGCATATTTTTTATTTCCTATTAACGTTTTAATTCATATTTTGCTCTATATTGCAATTTAAGGAGGTCCTTTCACCACCAATGTTAAATAAAAAATATTAGATTATGACTAAAATTAATTTTTTTCTAATAGTTGAAGTCCTTATTTATCTAATAGTGAACTGAGTGTTTGTACAGTATCTTACGAGAAAATAAGACCTCAACAACAATTCTCAAATTATACTATTATTTATTGATTAGATGGAGTAGAAAAAACTAAAAATAAGGTTTTTGAAATATTTAGGTTTTGTTTTTTACAATAAAATATATAGGTTACCGTGGAATTTATTGAGAAATTAATATTAAAAAAAAATTTTAAGTAACCTAGTTCAACATTTTTTGTGATTTTTTTAATATTAATTTCTCAATAAATTCCACGGTAACCTATATATTTTATTGTAAAAAACAAAACCTAAATATTTCAAAAACCTTATTTTTAGTTTTTTTCTACTCGATCTAATCAATAAATAATAGTATAATTCGAGAATTGTTGTTAAGGTCTTAATTTCTCGTAAGACACTGTACAAATACTCACATTTTTAAAAAATAATTCTCAAAAATTTGCACGGTAAGGTATAGTTAAAAGTTCACTATTAGATAAATAAAGACTTCAACTATTAGAAAAAAAATTAATTTTAGTCATATTCTAATATTTTTTATTTAAAATTGGTGGCGAAAGGGGTGGCGCAAGGACCTCCTTAAAAGTATTTTACTCTTCATTATAAATTACTATTTTAATTTTTTCTATACACCACCTATATTTTCCAAGCGATGCAGAATTTTTTGTAAAAAGTAAAATAAAACTTTCCCATTTCTATAAAACTTTTTTGAAACACCCTGTGTCAATGGCGTAACTATATTTTTTGGGCCCTAATGCAAAATACATAAAGATTTCAGTTACAAATCACAAATACTAATTAAAAATAAAACGACCCTCAATTTTTTTTATTTATTTCGCATATAATAATAATAATAATAATACTCTCCCTAATTCACCCCCTTACGAGTGAATTTCAACCCCTGAAGTCGACTGAACGACTTGTGTAGGGGAAGGGACGGCTATTATTATTATTTGCCGTGGCGCTCCGGGGCGACTTAAAGATGATTGATGGTGCCATTTGACTTACAGGTGAGGAAAACCCGGAAAACCTCACCCACATATGACAACATAATATTTATTTTTATCAAAGAGAATCAAGTTTCAATTTAAACTAAGTAGTAATTAAGTTGCAAATTATTATAAATTCTCGAGAGTTTAAAAATACTTAAATATTAGGGTTCAAATATTTGCAATACTTGTCTTATGGTAGTTACGCCACTGCCGTGTATATTATTACATATTTATAACTCGTAATGCTGCCAATTGTCTTATATTTGTTAAGGAACTTTGTTATACAATTCTGTAAAATGAGTTTTGACCCGTAAATAAATAAAACCATTTAAAACTTGAAGCTGAAAAACGAAGCTGGCTGTCACATTTAACATTTTTCACAAAAATCACTAATTTTTAATCATATTTTATATTAATAACTAAAACTCATTTTAAACAATAAAAAAATAGTCAACTTGACATTAAGTAATGAATTGCAATTGATAGAAAACATAGAATGGATATAATTATATATTATATTCGTTCAATAGACTAATATCGGCCACATATTTATTTTGTATATCGTGCAAAAATTAGAAAAATAAATAATATACCTACATGTGGATGTGGATGCAGAATTTTTTTTCACTTACCTGTATTGAGGATCTATATCAGATTATTTGTTAATTCTGTAATCGTGCACAACGCCAAAACACATCGGTTTTCTATTCAGTCTCAGTCTGTTTTAGTTTTTAGTTTACAATTCGCGACAAGTCAAAGCTTGAGTCGGCCGTTCGCGCCGGCGTAGTTTGGTCTCTAAAAGGATCCGAGACTGATATTGATGATTCGAATACGAATCCTTCAGGATTTTCTTTGCGAATCCGGATCACGGATCCTTTTTTTCTAAACTATTCGAATCCCGCTCTCGGATCCTTAAAAAGGATTCGAATCCTGGATTCGAATCCTATGTGATTCGAATCCTGGATTCGAATCCTATGTGATTCGAATCCTCCCCAGCTCTGATATAATCATTTTTTTGTTTAGAGATTATAATATATGAAGATTTAACTACATTTAATGTTAATTTGTGAGCAATCATCCACTGAGATAACAAAGACAAATCATCCCTTATCTCCGCAATCATCTCTTCTAACGATTCACCAAAATAAATCACGGTACTATCATCTGCAAATAACCTTAACTTTAATGTCTTCCTATATTTTTGCGAGTCTCTTTTCGTTTTTGAGAAAACAAATAATAAAAGACAACTCAAAACGAAAGGCGGTATACAACAAAAAAAAAGTTTTACTTTATAATGTTTTATCAAAAACATACTTTTCATTAAGATATCAACAAACTTTGAAAATTTCATTAAAATCGATTAAAATGTTTTTGATACATTATATAAAACTAGATTTTTATTTAAAACTTTTACAGGTACCCTGTATCTTAGAAGCGAAGAGTTATCTTATATACATTTTTAGGTCAAAAATTGTTTATTTTAATGTCTCCTACCGGTATGTTTACGGGACACCCTGTATATGTAAATATAAATACACTTCAGAAATTTTAGCTAGAAAGCAATATCACGTTTTTCACTAAAAATTGTAAACAAAACATCACACAAAATTATCAAAACATTCTAATAAATTCGAGGTAAAACGGCTTAAAATGAAACAACACTTTTACGTTTTAATTACTACTAAATTTTCTTTATATGTCCATTATATAGTGACTTTTGTTATTAATTAGCCTTTTTCCTGGGAAGATTTAAAAAAGATCCGCTAGGGGCAGCACTGGTGGGGGGTACAAATGTTTCGAATTCTCTATTGACAACTACATCAATCGTACGTTTTATTATTATTAGAATAAATAAATATTGTGATAAAAAAACAAATTCTCATGCCTACAAAACATTGTGCGTTTGCTAATTGTACGCCTGACAGTCTTTGCAAGCAAGATTGTGTAAAATTTGTGCCTTTTATAAAACCACACGTTGACAAAAAAAGTGTTTGGAGTGGATGCATTTATCACAAAAGGCAGATTTAACAGTTAAAAAAATAAAAAAAAACATACTTTTATTTGTACAAGACATTTTATTAATTCAAATGGACCAACAATAGAAAACCTAAATCCATTGCCAGCGACAGATTCAAAGGTTAGTGATTGTTTATTTAAAGAGGTTATATTTTATATCAGTAAATAATAAACTTTTTTTTAATTGTGTATACAATACATCAAAGCATAACAAAAAGAACGAGGGATAGATTGGGATGGAAAATTTGCCCCGTTTGTAGTAGGAAAAGTGCAGGATGTTGAACTTGGTAGAGTTAGATTAAGTAATTTAATGCGTTGTTGTTTATCCGTTAGACGTTTACCACCATCAATTCCAATGAAAATTTTTTTATCATTACCATTTGCAATGCATTCTTCAATTATTACATATATAAAAAATAACATAGTTTATTTAAAATTATAAAATTTTCAACATTACAATAACTACGTGAAAATTTATAAACCAACTAACCTTTCAACTAGTACATTTTTATTACCTGACACGGTTAAGCCACGATATGCAAGCCATCGTTTTAAGTCCCGCACTAGATGTTCTTGCACTTTTGCAAATTTTAATTTCGCTCCAGGTACATCATCTTCCGTTAAGGCCAAGTTCAAATTTGTTTGACATATCATCACGATTTTTTTTAGGTTAGAAAATTGCATTATCGATTTTTTTCATTCGAAGTAATAAAAGACGTCACTTTAAATTTCTATCTCTTTATGTCAACAAATTTCTAACACGATGAATTTATAAAACGTATGTATCTAATGAATATGTGGCTGCAACTGACGGCAACACTGTCAGCTACTCCATGGCTACTAGAGTACATACAGGTCCGGTATAAGCCATGGAAAATAATAATTTAATGTTTTGATCGAGTTTAATAAAATATCAAAATTAAATGTTTGTTTTTAAGTAAACGACATTTTTAAATGTATACGTCTTCAATCAAAAATAATATAGGCAATACTCAAGTGTATTATACGAGTGTACTGGACAAGAGATAATTTTACCCTTTACTCCAGTTCTTTGTAATGAAACCAGCGGTAAAATAGATATTTGTGTACCAAGGCTGTGTTTTGGCCAATTAGACATATGCGTTCAAGTCTAAGCTAGTTCTGGTTAAGTATAAGAGTAATAGGCAAGAAACGGGTGTTCAATCAAACTTGACATCGAGATAGATGTCACATAAGCAGGTGTACTGAAGATGAACTTTGCAGGACCAAGCATCAGATAGGTATAACACTTGATATTCTGAAAACTATGTGAATACTACACCGAATAAGAACGAATGGAAGTGTCAGAAGGAGGCTAAAGGCAAAAAATAGACGGAACAGAGCCTAATAGATAGATAAGTCATATTTTAGCCAGGAGAGAGTCGATGAGTGTTATAAATATAGTTATTTATGAATGTATTTTTAATGTATAATTTCAGTTTATTTTCATTTTTGGTATAAAACTATGGCTGACATAATAAAACTCTTAACAGTATATATATTTTCAATCTTTATTACTATACATTATTTAGTATTCATTTATTCTCTCTGACCTAGGGAAAAGGTCAGAAAACCCTGGTCATAATTGTTTACAATGTTGCGTGTTCCTAATGATACAAAACATTACAGAGGAATGATACTTAGCCGATGAAATCTCATCGAGTTCACGCATGACATATTGTGGTATGGAATATGGCTATCTCTGATGCATCTGCAGATTTAAATTTATTTTTGCGTACTGTTTTCTATCAACTGATACCCCAAATTTATACAAGCCACGTCTTCGCACCACAATGTGACATAGCATCAAATCTGCTTAATCTCGTACCACTTTTTTAAAGTATCAAGGATATTCTTGGTGTAGCTGATCATCATGTTTCGAGTCACTGAACCTAAAAAATAACAAATATCAATAAATAGAATTCGGAATTTATTCCAAAAATATTTTTCTTTGGGAATTATATAGGATTTCTCGTTAATATACTGACAAACTTTTAAAGGTGGTAGGTGCATCAAAATAAACATTTTTTTGCTTAATAAAATAAAAATAATTTTATTGCCCAACAAATTAATCCATTTACAGAACAAAATACATGAAATAAATGTTAAACATAATATTTCGACAGAAAATAATTGTAGCAACAGTAAGAAAGAAAAAAAAAAAGAAAGAATCCTAAATACATTAGCTACAAATTAGTACAACTAATGGTCGAAATAAATATCCCAATCAGAACAAAATTAATTAAAATTTGAGCACATTAGCCTTATAGGTGAATTTCTTCCCAAGTTCGTTCAAATACTTGCTGTATAAAATGTTTTATGATATCTAATGGCTGTTTGGGGAACATTAAAATTTATTTAGTTTATCAAAAATAGTACATCAATAGTGTTATATAATATTTTATAAAAAAATGTAACACTGGAAACTACCCTTCTATTTTCGAAAGAAGCAGAGACTCTTCAATACCTCGAATGGGATACAGCTCATCTATTTTAAAAGAAAGGTACTTGAGAGATCGCCGCTGAACATTTTCCAATGATCTTTTATAAATATTGTAAATAAGGTTCCAGATAAGAGTTGCATATTCTAGCCTGGAACGAACTAAAGAAAAGTAAAGGATCTCCAAGCTTTAAGAGTTTGTAAAAGAACGAGTATTACGAATTAAGAACCCTAAGCTTTTCAACGCAGAAGCAACTGTATTTTCAATATAATCCGAAAAAGTAACTTTTTGGTTGAATAATATACCTTAATCTTCAATTTGTGCACAAGTCCGATAAATGTAGGTTGTTAAATAAATAATCAAACTCCACCTTGTTAATCAATCAATATATGTTTGTTGTCAAAGCTACAAGAACTTATAGATATATAATACTTCTAGTATAGGAACATACTTCACATTTAGACACATTCATTCAGCTTGTTTTCATTACACCAATTTTCAACGATTCCCAAGTTGGGTCTGTAAAAAGTAACAGTCTTGAATTGATGAGATTGAAGTAAATATTTTTAAGTCAGCAGCGAACAGCAGGTTAAATTTATTGCCAAGTCATTTATAAATATACTAAATAATAGTGGTCCAGATTGGAGCCTTGTGAAACTCCAGATGTTGCTGTGAGGGGTGAAGATGAAAATCCGTTGTTAAAGACATAATAAAAACGATGATTTAGGTAAGATGAAAATAATCTCAACAGCGACTGATCAAACCCTAAGCATTCCAACTTCCTTACAAGAATATTATGATTTTTAATTATTACAAAATACATTATGTATGTACAAAAAATATTCTAAACATATTTTAACTAATAAGAGTTTTATTTTTAACTAGTTATATTCAAAAACAAATGTCATTTTTAAAACTATGTTTAACAATAACCGATGAGTATACAACAAGGTTCACAGTTTAAACTAAGTCTACATTTTAACTGCCTATTGTACAATCCGCCATATATGTACAATTCAAAATTAATTGTATTTCTTTAAAATGCATTTGATCCTGTTGATCAAATCCATTCGATAAAAAAATTAAATAGTATTGGTATAAAGGTGGTTTTTATATCTATGCTATAAAGCATGCATTGGGGTAGCATGTAGATTATCTAAGTATCAGGTCAGAGAGATTAAAATTAAATAACATATGTAGTGGGATTCTCATCTTTTGAGTATGTCTCCTATCGAGACTCCTATCTTTGTTCGACAGACAGCGATTTTGATGTAATGTCTCTCTCTATTTTGTATGTAATGTGTCGAGTTGGCACAAAAGAATCACTGTTCTGATCAGAAGAAATTAACCACATCAAAGGAAGAAAATTAGGTCCCCTGTTATTTTATAATTTAAATGATTGTTAATGTTGCAATAATTAATATGACATTTACCTGTTTGCCTATGATGTCCTTATCTATGTTTCTTGTAAGTTGTAAGGATTTAGATAACTAAGAGTTAATTGTCAATGAAACTCTGCAAAATGTTTATAAATGATGTTGCAATCATTTGTTAAAAATCAACACAAATACCTAAAACAAAATATAAGCTGATAAGTAATAACTAGATGCAGTTTGTGGACAAACAATATAGGAAATTGGAAAAAAATCTATACAGTTAGTAGAAAAATTCAAATATTTAAGGGTAATTATTCGGAAACAGATGAAACTCACAGACCATATGCAAATACTGTTATCAAAACAATTGCAGTTAAATTTCCTATTTAGAATGTTATTAAAATAATTGTTAAGGGGTTGGGTGGCTCAGTGGTAGTCTCTGCCTGTGGATCCAAGGGTCCCAGGTTCGAATCCCACCGTTGGCCGGGATTTTTTTATTTAATTTAATTATTTAAAATTAATTCTGATGCCTTGGTAGGATTCCCCACTCGACCATTCACTGTTGGGTTCTAATTAACAGTGCTGTTCCTAAAGTGGCGCAAGGAAACAGTAACAAGGCCTGTCTGTAGGGGTGTAGGAGTATTACAGTACTAATACTCCTGCACTATGGAGTACTAGACTACTAGTACAATCCATAACCTACATAGAACATTAGGCTAATGACCTTAGATGTTGAAGCCGTACACCAAAGAAAAAAAAAATAATTGTTATATTATTACATTATTTTTTACTAAATTTGAATATTGTGATATTAGCAAACTAGCCAAATAAATAAAATAAAAATAAAATAAAAACCGAAAACATACCTGGATCTACAATAATATATATAAATAATATAAGTACATTGCATCTTTTAAATTATTAAAGTCCATTAAATTGAAATGACACGTCAAACCATAAACGTCAAACTTTCAAAACAAACATGCTTGTGTTGTGTTCCAAACAGAAAATAGCATTTATAGAATAATTTATTTACTTGCAACCTTTCCCCGCACACCACCTCGCCCCTCACCCATAAACATGGTCAAATTGGGCTAAGCCATTTTACATTCGTCTGCATAGGGAGCGATGTTGCAATTTTTCAATTTTTAGTGTCTATTCCGTCTGTTCAGATGGCAGCATCTTATGGGCCCTACATTTTTAAATCTTATCACAAGAATCCTGAAATAATTAGGCAAAAATAAAAGAATATATGTTGCGTTTTAACTTCTAAATACTATAAAAAATGATGGAAAGTCCATAACTTTTAAATATTTGTTAAATATTACTTATTAAAATATTATGCATTAAAAGTAAAACAAACCATATACTTTCCATCATTTTTTATAGTTTTTTGAACCCATTTATGAAAACAGTTTTTTAAAATATTATCGTTCAGAGCTGTATTTCTTGTGATAAAAAAGTCGCCGTCACTTGTCATTGAACTTGGCCTTAATTCCATTATAAATCTATACGTTTGACGTTGTTGTCACTAGAGAATTAAAAACATATGTACCCCCTACCGGTGCTGCCCCTAGCGAATCTTTTTTAAATCTTCCCAGGAAAAAGGCTAATTTGCTAATTTTTTAGATTTTTATTTTTCATTTCTTCCAAAATAATTTAATTTTGATGAAATTTGATGAAATTGTACCTTTGTATGTTTTAAATAAACAAAAAAAAAATTAAAAATTCAAAATATTTTGAGATATTAATTTTTTTCTATTCAAAACACTTTTTTTTAAAGAAATTCTGCGGTGAAAAATTATCGTACAAAGTTTGACAGGTTCTTTTTTTTTTTTCGTTTTGACCTATACATTTTTTTAGTCGTGGGTTTTAAATTTTAAAACGCTACGTTTCATATAAAAGTTCTGTTAACAATTTTGTTTTCTCTAAGTTTAATTTGTACTAATGGTAGCAGGCATTTAAAAATCAAACATCTAAAATGTATAATAAGCGTTATTATTTTATGTAGCCCTTCCGTTGTGAATAAAAAACAAGTTAGCGGTCATCTGACCATTCAAAAGTTTGTGGCCAGTAAAAAATGTAAAGTTGATTATATTATGGGGTGCGACCTTGAAATGCACCTGTATCAAGCCGACATACACCTGTACGTTCAATATTATCAGATGCGATGTGGCTGCAGCCCTTAAAGATTATACCACTGTCGTAACATTTGACTCAAAGTCGAATAGAGGGTGCAAACTATGTTTTTAATTTTTTATGTTTTGTATCATGGAGTACATACCGGACAGACCTAAATTTGAGTACATAATAGGTTAAAACTAAAATAATTCTGATTTAACTAATTACAAGATAATATTGCTTACTATATTTTTAAATGTTATATAAGGAAACTGAACAAGTATAACTCTGTAAAAAGTTAATGTTTTACTTGCAGGGTTTTAACGATCTGAAAATATTAGGATTAAAAAAAATATTATTATACAAATTAGGTAAAGTTTCACTTTGGGACAATTTTGGTAGCATTTTCTAAAATATATAAAATATCAACTTTGATTAAGTTTAATATTGAATCGTGAGATTTTCCACATCTTTGTAAAGGATATTTTTTTTAAATGATTAGTATTATTCGTATCACAATAAAACAAATGGTTCTTAGGTATTTTAGAAATGTAAGTTAAAACGAATCATGCTATTAAAACAGGGATTGAATTTACCAGATTGTCACAAATTTTATTAATAAAATTATGATTGAGATTTTCCGTCTGTTATTAGGGCAAGATTGCCTAATTTGGACCAGTTCTGACGTTTTTTGTTATAACAATTACAAATTTTAGAAAATGATAGTTTAAATTGCTCCATAATTTTCATTACGGTTTTGAAAACTTATATTTTTTTCAAAATTTTAGAATGTCTTTTGGTTCAAATTTAAAATTTTTAAAACGTTTGCAAGTGGTACAATTAAGGCAACCGGTTGCTTAATTAGTACCAGATGGTTTCCTAAATTGTACTATCCTTTATTACATACATAATATTTTATTTTGGATTGAAATAATCAATCACTAGTTTTAATAGTTTATTAGTTAGTAATATTTAAAATAAAACAAGATTTGAATAACAAAAAAACTTAAAACTTAAAACAAATATAAATTCTGTTAAAATAAAAAAAATTCAAACGATCTTCTTTGGTATAAAAAAAAATCTGATGTGTCCAACACATGACTTTCCTATCTAGTTATTATAGGCTTTTTCCGGTTATTTTGTACAACCTATTGCAGCATCTCTATAAATGTTTAGAGGATAAACTAAATATATACATTGTCCACATACATTTACCTCGAAACATTTTTCTATAGATATTCATGGAAAACGAAAATACTGAAAAATTTAAATTTCCTACAATTTTTTCATTACGGTCCATTTTAGAAAAATCATGTATAAGCAAAAATTATAGAGATCGATATCGCAAATAACTTTTATTTCAAAAACTTTCATAAAAATCAGAATTTTGCACATTTTGTCAAACTTCTCGAATACCGACCATTTCAGGAAATTTTTACATAAAACAAAAATTATAGATAATAATATTAGAAGTAACTTTTATTTGAACAACTTTTTTCTCCAAATATTAATAACAGATATATTCCATAAAATATAAAAGTGGCCTCCCATAAAGTACCCCCCCCCCCCAGATGTTTCGACTATGTCCAAAATCTAATCATTTCACGTCAGGCCGAAATAAAACTTAAGTTTAAAATTTAATGTTTTTTTCTTTATCCGTTTTTGAGTTTTCTTCAAAATTCGAAATTTACACATTTTCTCAAATATCTCGAATACGGTCCATTTTAGAGAAATTATGTATAAAATAAAAATTTAGAGAATTATATTACACAACTTTTATTTGAACAATTTTTATAAAAAATTATTTTTTTTACATTTTGTCAAATTTCTCGAATACGGACCATTTTAGGAAAATTTTGCATTAAACAAAAATTATAGATAATTATATTAGAAGTAACTTTTATTTAAAGAATTTTCTTCTCCAAACGTAAATAACAGATAAAATATAATAAAATATAAAAATGACCACCTATAAAGTACCCCCCCCCCCCAGATGTTCCGACTCTGTCCAAAATCTAATCAGCTTATTGGACGGTGAAACAAAGCTTAAGTTTAAAATTTGGTGTTTTTCTGTGTATCGGTTCATGAGTTATGCGTTATACAGACACACACACACACACACACACACACACACATCATCGCGAAAATAGTCAAAACGGATTCAGGGGACATCAAAACGTAAAAATCCGTCGAAAACTCGAGGTCGAAAAAAATCATGATTCCTATACTTTCCTTATATCTGTATACAGATAGGAAAGTAAAATGCTGCAATATTTTAAGAGCACATATCACATATGTAATTGTCTGAAGCATCTGCACATGATTCAGGTACCTATTCTTTACATCTTATGCATTGAATCATATCTTCTCTTAAGCATTCCTTACAAATCTTGCAGTACCATTCACTTTTGTCATAATTTACGGATACTACAATTTCTTCATTTGTTGATGATGATGGTTATTGTAAGTCGTATCGTATTTGAGAATTTTCTTCTTTTGGCCTCTTTTTTGCTTTCGAAATTGATTTTCTTCTTGCTGGTTTCTGTCACATCTCAACCCCAAAATTTTGTTTAACTGCTCTTTTCTTCTTCTCTTCTACGGCATTTTGTTTTACCTGCAGTTGCCCTTTATAGAGAGTGGATGTAATAATTTCAGCGGTCTGTGCGCTCTTACCCATTTTCTGTTTTTACTTTCCTATCTGTATACAGATATAAGGAAAGTATAGGAATCATGATTTTTTTCGACCTCGAGTTTTCGACGGATTTTTACGTTTTTAGGTCTCCTGAATCCGTTTTGACTATTTTCGCGATGATGTCTGTGTGTGTGTCTGTATGTCGCATAACTCATGAACCGATACACAGAAAAACACCAAATTTTAAACTTAAGCTTTATTCCAGCGTCTAATGAACTGATTAGATTTTGAGCAGAGTCGGAACATCTGGGGGGTACTTTATAGGTGGCCATTTTTATATTTTATGGAATATATCTGTTATGTACGTTTGGAGATGAAAATTCTTTAAATAAAAGTTACTTCTAATATATTATCTATCTATAATAGTATTATATATAATTTTTGTTCTATACAAAATTTTCCTAAAATGGTCCGTATTCGAGAAATTTGACAAAATGTTAAAAAATAATTTTCTAAAAAAATTGGTTAAATAAAAGTTATTTGTAATATAATTCTCTATAATTTATATTCTATACATAATTTCTCTAAAATGGACCATATTCAAGATATTTGAGAAAATGTGTAAATTTCGAATTTTGAAGAAAACTCAAAAATAAAGAAAAAAAATTTTAAATTTTAAACTTAAGGTTTATTTCGGCCTGACGTGAAATGATTAGATTTTGGACAAAGTCGGAACATCTGGCGGGGTACTTTATAAGAGGCCGTTTTTATGTTTTATGGAATATATCTGTTATTTATGTTTGGAGAAGAAAATTGTTTAAATAAAAGTTACTTCTAATATTATTATCTATAATTTTTTCTTTATGTTTAAATTTCCTGAAATGGTCCGTATTAGAGAAATTTGACAAAATGTGCAAAATTCTGATTTTTTATGAAAATTGTTGAACTAAAAGTTGTTTGCGATATCGATCTCTATAATTTTTGTTTATACATGATTTTTCTAAAATGGACCGTAGTGGAAAAGTGCTGAATTTAAATTTTTCAGTATTTTCGTTTTCAATGAATATCTATAGAAAAATGTTTCGAGGTAGATGTATGTGGATATTGTATATATTTAGTTTATCCTCTAAACATTTATAGAGATGCTGCAATAGGTTGTACAAAATAACCGGAAAAAGCTTATAATAACTAGATAGGAAAGTCATGTGTTCGACACATCAGATTTTTTAGCTTCACTAACATCATTTAAAGAAAGAATATCTACAATTGACACATTTAAATGTTTGGTTGCCTGTGTATTGATTTTTTCAGTATTAACGTCGTCAGCTGCTCTGTGAACATCTACCAAAACTTTAAATTGTGGTGTCTCTCTATTATTGGAATTTTCTTCCAAAATTTCGATTGGCATCGTCTCAATTAAAAGATTTTCTTTATCAGTCAATAGTTCTGAAGGAGCAAAATCAGCATCAGAAAAAGCATCTCTATTTACAGGCCATATCTCACATTTGCGAAAACCGTTCGTAGCATTAACTATAGCAGCAGCTTTGCCATAAGCTTCATTAAGAAGAGAAGCAACATGAAATTGCGTAACTTCCATTCTAGCATGCTGTCTTAACCACTTTTCAATGGCTTGGTATGTTTCTAAAGGCTTGAAAACTGAACATTTATAGAGGTGCTGCAATAGGTTGTACAAAATAACCAGAAAAAGCCTATAATAACTAGATAGGAAAGTTAAGTGTTGGACATATCAGATTTTTGTAAATGGATGAACAAGAACTTCAGAAACGGTAAATAAATCAAATGTATTCCGTTTTAACTAACTATAAAATATTAAGTAGACTTACTGGTAGAATTGAACTTTCCTTTGTGAACCTTGCAAAAAAATTTGATGTGTCCAACACATGATTTTCCTATCTAGTTTTTATAGGCTTTTTTCGGTTATTTTCTACAACCTATTTCAGCACCTCTTTAAATGTTTAGAGGATAAACTAAATATATACATTGTCCACATACATCTACCTCGAA